>JAAGKR010005292.1:0-32527 GCA_011419295.1 Clarias macrocephalus | reverse complement strand
GAGTGTTGCCTCTGTCCTCCTATACATCACCAGCCTGAACTTAGATAAATGAGTTTACTGTATCCAAGAACACAGATCACACATTTGTAGAAAGAAAAAAAAAGTCTTAAGACAGGTCCTAGGTGATGCTCTTTTTGAGACCCCTTTAGCATAAACCAATCAGATTCAGTGCACCCCTAAAGGTATTTATTTACGCATTTATTGATAATAAAAAAAAATCAATTTAATGTTAACTTACATTTTTTTAGGATGTCAATTTTATTAATTCTTCTTTTTTTCTTTCTAAAAGTCAACTTTGAACATTGACAATTGGATTCAAGTCATTTTACTAAACATTTTGTTGTTTTAATGTTTTAATTTTATTTAGCTTATATAGTGAGAGAAATCAAGCATAATGTTCAATTCATCAATTCATACAAGCATGGATGAAATGGCAAAAGAATATGATATGATGCCTGAAGATGGTCAGGAACAATGTAGTTATATATATTTATACAAATGTAAAATGTAAAATTGTAATTTAAATAGTTACATTTAGCTTAACACACACACACACACACACACACACACACACACACACACACACACACACACACACACACACACACACACACACACATATTGTACATACATTGTGTATAAATGCTGCTTCATGTGTTGTGTACATACATTGTGTATATATATGTACACAATGTATGTACAACATGTGTGTTTTTAAAATATAAAATTAATTTTAATATATGCTACACCAAAGAATAAACTAGTTCTTAGGACAAAAAGGGTTTAGTAAAATACTCAGTATGTTGAATTTATATATCTGTATATACTGTAAAACACATCAGGATGGGTTTTTGAATTTTTGTCTGTTCATCTGTTTGTTTGTGCAAACATCATGTATAAACTAGTAAACTAATTTTAATGGGACTTCCATGGGTGAATTTGGCTGGGCTTGAGGTAACATGTAGGCTTTGTTTCATCGCAATCGGCCCATGGGAAGAGAAGATATCCTACTTTAAAATTTTGATGGAAAAACGAAATGATAAAAAAAAATACCTTAAAAAAATCATTAGTTAATTTCAAACTGTAACAGATGGCTCTGTGCATTTTTTAAATACGCACTTATGAGTGTGCAATTTAAATCTATTTAATAAACACAAAAAAATTCACACATTCATTTCACGTACTTGATGGTAACATGTAAAAATTTTTAGTTTATTCCAAAATTAGACTCTCATAACATTACTCCATTAACTGTGTCCTGCTATTCTATACAGATCAGAAATCCCAGTTTGACTTGGGACTTGGGACACCCCTCATACAGTACATACTTTACATTATACTGCATATGTGGTAAAATTTCAGGAAAATTTTAATGCTGCTTCATGTGTTTCTTGTATGCAATCACATATTACAGATAATTTAGCGATCATGTGAAATCCTTGTAATTTCGCCATAAAGGTCTATAAAGAATTTTGTGATTGAAACCTTTTATGGCTCTTGGGCAAACCTTTCAACAGACATCATCTCTTCAAGAAAAACATTAAAATTGCTCACACTTTGAATGCTGAAGAATACTTTGCTCCAAAGAACCCTGCGGTTAATGCTGAAGAAGTGATTACAGGAAGTGATGCTATGTTAAAAATACATCATACCATTCATCTGAAATAAAAAAATAAAAAAGAATATTTCACTTCCACTAAATAAAAGGTATTCAAAAAAGGTATTTTTCTTGCTTAAATTTCTTGCAGGTCCTTCAGATGGAACAGGCCTGACAGGGGAGGAGTTCTTTGAGAAGGTAAGAGAATCTGGAGTCGCAGTTGAGGAGCAGATAGCAGCTCAGTAGTACACTTGCTGCATCATCTAATTCTGTGCAAATGACTATGCTGCTTTTATTTCTATTTGTCTTCTCAGGGTGTAATGTGTTGCTTTGAGATGCTAATGGAGTATTGTTAGTATTTACAATGCGTCTTCCTTTCCCAGCTACCTGCCTTTTTGTCTTTTTTTTTTTTCTCACACACCTCTCTTTGTGAAATGCTCTGTTTTTTTATGAGTACACTTAAAACCACACATTGCCCCACTCACACATCTATCTCGGCAGGTAATGGGGGAAACTAACACTCAGGTGAAATGGCCATCAAAGCTGAAGATCGGAGCCAAGTCAAAGAAAGGTGAGAGGAAAGGCTCATCTTGTGTATATGGAAAATCCTGGATTTCAGAGATGAGCCATATAAATTTGGTCAATTTGGATTAGATAAATTTGACTAGATTCTTTTACTTGCTGACATAGTATATTTTGCAATGTACAGCAAAAAAGAGATGTGATATCCTGCAACAAAAAATGTTTCTTGTTATAAGATCCAAATTTAAGATTATTAAACACGTTTCTAGCATTTGTAAACTGTTTCTTATTCCACTGGCAGATAATGTTTCTTTTTTCAAGAAATCAGTACTTATTTATTTATTTTTTTTAGCAAAATGATCTGCCAACACAACAAGAAAATTTAAACAAAAAAACTAGTAAAATATATAAATGTATAAAATAGTAACATATGTATAATTGTCTTATCGTGGTTTATTGCAATATTCTATTAGGAAATAGTACATTAATTAGCTACAATTAAGATATTTTACTTGCCAAGATTTAGTAGGTTCTGCAGGTAAGCATTTTAAACATAAGTCCAAATTCTTCTTCTGCTTCTTCTTCTTATTATTGGCACAGAAGGTTGTTTATAACAATAATTAGAAAAATCACCATATTCTTATTTTAGTAGCTTTAACTTACACATTTTTATTAAAATAATCACTTCTTTTCTTTTCTAAAATAAAATTTTTTGAGTGAACCAAATGGACTTCTGGAGACTGTTGAAGCTGAGAAAAAACTGTTTATTCTCTGTTACTGCCATTGCAGTACTCTAGCATTAATGGAATACAAGTGTACTGCACAATACACATACTGTATTGTGCAGTACACTTGTATACACACCTTATAATATATTAAAAATATTCTGTATCAGCTTGCAATTCTTCTTACTTCATTTGAAAAACTTGCCTTTCTTAAAACTGCAAAATGGATTTATCTAATTTTGCTGTCAAACTGTTCATATGCAGTTGGCATATTTTTCTAAACCACACTGCACAACTGCTTCATGAAAATTAATAGAATAAATATTTAAGTTTTTAATGCTGTAAATAATTTGGATTAATTTGATTTGTTGAGTTTTGATTCAATTGAAACACTATTTTGATAAATGATCAACAATTTAATTAAAAAAATTATACCCGCACTAAAAACAAGTTGATTTATTGATAAAAAATAATACCAATAGAAAAAAAACAATAACTAATAATTCTGTCTATTACAAATATAGACTTATTAACCCTATTTTGAGAAATTACACATTTTAAGCTTTAAATAGTTTTATTCTAATGGCAGATAATTTTGCTTCGTCAAAACAAATTGCAATTTTAAACTAAATATTAGTATTACTATTAATAAAAAAGTTATATAATTGATATATAATAATCTCATAATGGTAAATGCTGATTTAACACAACTTTATTTATCTTCACTTACCTACCTGTATCTCTTATTTTTTTCCAAACACATCTCACAGATTTCATGAAAGTATAACTTTTTATTGTAAGTCTTTTTATAATATGTTTGTTGCTGTTGAGCTTGGGGAAAATTGCTTTATGATCCCTTTTGTTTTAGTAACTCATATTTATAGTACTTATATTTGCACAAGATAAAGGATACCGTGTTTTAATAAAAAAATAAAATAAATAAAAATCTTCTACTCATGCCGGGAAACAATCAATATTAGAACAAAAACCTATTTAAAAAATAATAACACAAGCTATGTTAGAATACATACTGTTGTTATTAATGTCACTATTTTGACTTGATGCTTTTCTCTGCATTTTGAGATCCACATGTAAAAGTAGAAGGAAAGAGAGATGACGTCATGGAGGCCAAGCGGAAAATTCTGGAACTTTTAGAGACCAAGGTGAGTCAGATGTGTACCTTTCAGGTTTATTTTTTCCCTTGTGGTTTTTACGCTGATTTATGGCACTGTTTCCTGTTCTGCAATTGGCTTCAGGTTAATAAAGTCACTCTGAAGATGGATGTCACTCATACTGAGCATTCTCACGTGATCGGTAAAGGGGGAGGAAATATCAAAAAAGTCATGGAGGAAACTTCCTGTCACATTCATTTCCCCGACTCGAATCGCCACAGTGTGAATGGAGAGAAAAGCAACCAGGTATCAGTGCTTTACTTGTTTTGCGAAATAAAAATCAGAACCAGGTATGAAAGGATTACTTTTTGTATTAGGTAAAAGTAAAAAAATTATGTTATAGGTTTTCATCTGGACAAAGAACTTCTGGGCAGAATATTAATTTTGCAATAGCAGGATGTTGCATTTCACGGATAATTAAGGAATTAATTCACAGAATTATTAATAATAATTTATAATTAATATTTGATACACAGACACTAAGAGATTGCGACTTAGTGGTTAGCACTGTCGCCTTGCGCCTTGAGGGTTTGGGTTCGATTCCTGCCCAGGCTCGATTTCCGTCTCTGTGTGCATGGAGTTTGCATGTTCTCCTCGTGATGTTTGGGTTTCCTCTGGGTACTCCGGTTTCCTCCCACAGTCCAAAGACATGCAGATTAGGATAATTGACATTGCTAAATTGCCCTTAGTCTGTGTGTGTGTGTGTGTGTGTGTGTGTGTGTCATGCTTATATTGTATATCTAAAGTGATTTGTTCTTTCTGTTATCTTTCTCAACAGGTGTCAATTGCTGGACCAGTGCAGGGTGTGGAATCAGCTAGAAGACACATCAGAGTTAGTACCATGCATTGATTTTTGGCAGACAAATTTTTTTCTGCTAAAATATATATATATATATATATTTTTCATTTATATAAAAATATACACACACTTCAACAGTTGTTATCTATGCCGGTTTTTAAAACTCGGATTGAATTATGGCAGCAATGTGCAGTATTATGTTACTCTAAGGATGTCAGTAGTCGCACCATCGTTGTTGCTATCATGCACGTGTGCTATCATATTTTTGTATGTGTAAGTGTGTATACATTTTTTTTGGTCTTTATTGCCAGCCGAAAAGTTCGGAACATCTGTGCAACATGCAAAATGAAATTAAAAAGTAGAATATCTCTTTAGACTTGACAAAAGTTTATAGTAAAGATTCACCTGATGAGATGCCGCGAACATTATATTACACCAGGTGCACTTGTTGAAAAGACGAATATATGTTGTCTGCACCGTTAGAATAACAAACATCTGGACATTTTAAATCTAGACTCTTGGTAATGAAATAGTAAGCATTTCCCAAGTCATGTATTATTCATTTTTGTTGCCCATTAATGGAAATAATAAATTGTTCCAAACAAGACAATAAAATATCTTTTGCATTGTGTCAAATCTCTTCTCTTTCTGTGACCTTTAGGAGCTGCAACCTCTGGCTTTGACCTTTGACCTGCCTCTGACCCTGGTGGGCGGGGTTGTTACAGATGCGAGCTCACCGGTGATTCAGCATGTAGCACAGGCGTTTGGAGTGAGTGTGACGTTCAGGACACAACCCAAACTGTACTGTTCCACCTGTGTGGTGCGAGGCCTGCAGGGAAACTCTACTTCTGTGAAGGTAACACACACAAGCACTTTGAAGTCAGAACTGCAAACTCAGTCCAATGCAATGCTTGTATTGTAACCTTTACCCTTTGAACCCTATAGAAAGCGACCTGCCTCCTCATGGAGCTGCTCCTGGGACAGGAGGCGGCAGCGGTTGCCGGGGTAACAGGCGTCATGGTGAGCACTCAGCTGGATGTGACATCTCAGCAGCACCTCTTCCTGCTGGGCCAGAACGGAGCCAACTTCCTCAACGTCATGCACCAAACACACACACAGATCGTATTGCCGGACCTCACCGCCCCACAGCACACACCCTCCCTTCTCATCCAGGGCACCGCAGATGGAGTGTGTCTCGCAAGACAACAGCTCATGGTGAGTGTGTGCATCTGTGTGTGCTTTCATGTGTGAAACAGATGTGAACAGCTTTGTCTTTTTGTGATGTGTGTTTTGTTTGTGAAATGCTCAATATGGCTGTGTCTGTGGATGTATGAAATGGGGCTGTCTGGGCATCCAAAAAAATGAAAAAGGAAGTGGGTAAAGAATAAATATATAAATACACTCACCTAAAGGATTATTAGGAACACCTGTTCAATTTCTCATTAATGCAATTATCTAATCAACCAATCACATGACAGTTGCTTCAATGCATTTAGGGGTGTGGTCCTGGTCAAGACAATCTCCTGAACTCCAAACTGAATGTCAGAATGGGAAAGATGATTTAAGCAATTTTGAGCCTGGCATGGTTGTTGGTGCCAGACGGGCCGGTCTGAGTATTTCACAATCTGCTCAGTTACTGGGTTTTTCACGCACAACCATTTCTAGCGTTTACAAAGAATGGTGTGAAAAGGGAAAAACATCCAGTATGCGGCAGTCCTGTGGGCAAAAATGCCTTGTTGATGCTAGAGGTCAGAGGAGAATGGGCCGACTGATTCAAGCTGATAGAAGAGCAACTTTGACTGAAATAATCACTCGTTACAACCGAGGGATGCAGCAAAGCATTTGTGAAGCCACAACACGCAAAACCTTGAGGCGGATGGGCTACAACAGCAGAAGACCTCACCGGGTACCACTCATCTCCACTACAAATAGGAAAAAGTGGCTACAATTTGCACAAGCTCACCAGTTGAAGAAAATGTTGCCTTGTCTGATGAGTCTCGATTTCTGTTGAGACATTCAAATGGTAGAGTCAGAATTTGGCGTAAACAGAATGAGAACATGGATCCATCATGCCTTGTTACCACTGTGCAGGCTGGTGGTGGTGGTGTAATGGTGTGGGGGATCTTTTCTTGGCACACTTTAGGCCCCTTAGTACCAATTGGGCATAGTTTAAATGCCACGGCCTACCTGAGCATTGTTTCTGACCATGTCCATCTCTTTATGACCACCATGTACCCATCCTCTGATGGCTACTTCCAGCAGGATAATGTCCATCCATGTCACAAAGCTCGAATCATTTCAAATTGGTTTATTGAACATGACAATGAGTTCACTGTAATAAAATGTACACCCCACAGTCACCAGATCTCAACCCAATAGAGCATCTTTGGGATGTGATGCAACGGGAGCTTCTTGCCCTGGATGTGCATCCCACAAATCTCCATCAACTGCAAGATGCTCTGCTATGAATATGGGCCAGCGTTTCTAAAGAATGGTTTCAGCACCTTGTTGAATCAATGCCACATAGAATTAAGGCAGTTCTGAAGGCGAAAGGGGGTCAAACACCGTATTAGTACGGTGTTCCTAATAATCCTTTAGGTGAGTGTATATGGCAGCATGGTGGCTTAGTGGATAGCAACTTGGTGGTTAGCACCTCCAGGGTTGGGGTTCAATTCATGCCTTGGAGTCTGTGTGCATGATGTTTGCATGTTCATCCAGTGCTTGGTGGGTTTCCTCCAGGTACTCCGGTTTCCTCCCACAGTCCAAAGACACACAGATTAGGGAGTTCCCAAATTGCCTGTTGTGTGTGAATGTGTGCATGAATGTTGACCGGAGGTCCCACCTTAGACGTAAAATGGGAATGAATACTATGGTAATCACCACTGGCCTCCATGGTCCCTAGCTGGACTACAGAGGTTCCTATATGGATGGATGGGTATAAATTTATAACTGAATGTGTTATTGTTTTAATGATTAGTAGTGCTATTATTAATTGGATATAAGGAGTAAGGGTGATAATATTGAACATGACATTTTGTTTCTGTATTTCTCAAAAACCTTGCACATTTCTAGTCTTTTACATTCATTATAAACTTGGAAACTTTTTAAAATGTTTAGTGTATATACCTATACACCTTAGTGATTTTATACATTTTTTTTATGAAAAATATTTTGTGTAGATGTAAGAGTATTAGTATTACAATGATTTTTATTTAATTAGCTATGAGATAAAACCACAGAAGAATGTGTTTTCTCTTATTTCACACATATAGGTCATTATTCTGAAATAAAATATGTTATCCATTTTAGATCTTATGTGTATGCTCATTTGCATAATGTATTCCTCTGTGACTAATTTGCCTTTAATATTATGGCTTCCTTTTAAATCAACTCCTTTTGCACACAGTACCAGTGGGAGTTCAGTCCTGTCCTGGGTGCTCATTAGGCTCATTCTGTCCTGATTCTCTCCGTGTCCCTGTGTTCGTGTAGGAGTGCCTGCCGGTGTGTCTGATGTTTGAGATGAAGGATGAGGGTGAATCAGACCCTCGCAAACTTGCACAGATGATGCAGAGTCTTGGGGTGTTTATCAGTGTCAAACCAAAGGCCAAACAAGCTGCTAAGGTATTGCACCATCTTTGTGTACTATACTGTAGGTCAGTCTGATTTAATACTACAGGACCTGTTTCCCTAATACAGCCTAATAAATATCTATAAAAAGACAGTACATCAAAGTGCATGATTTATGACGACTACTACTAGCATTTGCCAAGTCCAGAGTTCCCTCATTCAGACGCTCTAGAGGTTCTGTTAACATTCTGATGAACCGTTAAATCTATAAAAAAAAAAAAAAGTTTTCAAACAGCAGCAGTAAATCTTAGATTAAGTCTTCAGTTGCACACTTTAGTACACAACAATTTCATTTATTTGATACTGTATTTATATTGCACAAAAAAAGTATTCATCAGTTCAATTCAATTATTTGTACAACAGTTTTAACAAATGTCACAATTTACCATATACTATACACAATGAAGTTTGGTATTTATTTATTTATTTTTTAACAATTTTTTTTGTCCCAGTGGCTCTTCCATGATAAAAAAAAAAAAGAATTATGTATTTTTATATGTTTGCTGCATTTTTAAGCATTAAAAATTCAAATTCAGAATCAAAATGAATCCATACAAAAAGAAACTCAACATATTTTAAGCAAACAGTGCTGCTTTACATTTAGCCCTTGACCACATGTACAGGAGAATAAAAAAAATGCTTATCCTCCTTTCTTCTTCTTAAAAAAAAAATGTCTACAGGAAAACACAAAAACATACTGTCAAAGCATGCCAAACCAGCAGGTGGCGATATAACCCTAACTGTAAAGGCATGTTGGTTTATCAAAAGCTGAAAAAAGTTCTCATTGAGTATTTCACACTCTGATCTTAAACAGAGGAGAAATGGTGAAGCTTAGTTTATTCTCTAAGAAACACTAAGAAAGTTTTTAAATATCTTCACTCTGGAAGGAGTTTTGAAAGCAACATTTTTTCAGTGAAGTAAAATAGAGACCACTGGGCACATTTTTCTACAGTATACTGTGTATATTTTTCTACTTAGCGATGGCTTAGGGTTAGCATTGTTGCCTTGTACCTCCAGAGTCTGGGTTCGTTTACTGTCTCGTGGTCTGTGTGCATGGAATTTGCATATTCTCTCCATGCTAGGTGGGTCTCCTCTGGGTACTCTGGTTTCCTCCCTATGCAGACTTGAATGCATGTGTGAATGTTGACCAGGTGCCCTACCATGGTCATAAAAAATGGGAATAAAGTCACCATTTTCTTCCATGGTCCCTAGTTGCACTACAGAGGTTCCTAAATGGATGGATGGGTGGATTTTTCTACATTATCTTTAAATACCATTTTCTCCATTAGATAAAAGAATAACATAGAAACATCGGTCTGGTGCTCTAGTTCCATATGCAAGAACTCTCAGCTACTCATAAAAATTATTTATGTGTCCTTCAGTCTGTGGTGGTAAAGGGTTTGGAGAGGAACATAGCAAATCTGTATGAAGCCAGAAGGATCCTGCTGGGCCTTGACTTCTGTGAGGTGTCCGTGGCAACAAAGAACTCATGTGAGGTGTCTATAGTCCAAAAGGCTGCAATGGATCCCCTGCTGGTCAATGGTGGAATGACAAACTACTGGCTCAACATGTTAATACAGCAACTGCATGTCACAGAAACAGGTGTGTGTGTGTGTGTGTGTGTGTGTGTGTGTGTGTGTGTGTGTGTGTGTGTGTGTGTGTGTGTGTGTGTGTGTGTGTGTGTGTGTGTGTGTGTGTGTGTGTGTGTGTGTGTGTGTGTGTGTGTGTGTGTGTGCATTTTTTTTTATGTTTATGTGTTTATATATCATGTTAGAGAACAGTATTTTATCTATTGAACTTACTTAATTTTACCTTTGGTGCTTAGGCACCGTCAACACACCAGATTCAATTTCTAACCCCGTGCCTGTGAAGCTACGCCCCTCTCCGCCACCTGGACTGGCTGCTCCTGCAGAAGAGAGCCGCATGGGACTGAGAGGAACAGACACTAAATTAGAGAAGGTGTGAATAATTCGACACACTTATCTACACTAAAGCCTTAATTGGAATTTAATGTGGATACATCAGCGGACAAAATTTGGCCATCTGTAAAAACCCAAATTGTGTAGATAATTCCTTTTGGATATTCGCAGTCCGGTCATTTTGTGAGCAATCAAGCAATAATTATGCACATTATGCACATTCTATCTAATGCCTGGACACCTAATTGCAGAGAATAGTGACTGTGTCATGATTTCAGATCCCGGAGAACGAGGATCAGTCGACGAATCTAGCAAGTGAGCACTCAGGAATGCCGGCTCCAGAGGTCACTGAGGTCAAAGAGATCACTCTAAAAACTGCAGGACCAGTCAGGAGAAACAGTCATTCGGATGCAATGAGGTACCATACCCTTAAATCCAACCAGGCCTCTCAGAGGGTTCTGGTCTAATGACTGAATGGCATGGGTTCAAATCCTAGTGCTGCTACAGAGCCATTACTTATCTTCAGCAAGTGATAAGGTGCACTGTAATAAAGAAATCCACTCGGTTATAGTGCCAGAATAATGCAGAATAAAAACCAGTTAGCTAACTTTGACAAGAGAACAGCTTAGTCAACATTTTTTATTATTTATATCCTTACATATCATAGATTTTATTTTATTAATATATGTATTTTAGATTTCCTCGGGTCCACCATTGTCTCTTATGGTCTCTTCCCCAGCTTTCAAAGAATCTTCGGATAGGTTGCGCCACAAAATCTACACTGTTGTTGTAAAAATGGGACAGGCTTACTCATGATACTATGATGTAACTGGCCTTCAAATACGTCCTTCGAAGCATGTGGCCCCGGGATTGAGATACAGAAGTTGACTCTTACCTCAGGGTTGAGAAGAACTTCCTCAGTTTCTGAAGTCTTAAGTTGAGGGGGAGTTTTTTTCTTTTTCTTTATATTTCTCTTGGAAGAGTTATGACAAAGTAAACAATAAACGCATGCATATCTTATTCCTGTTATATATTGAATAATTCCTGTATCCCGTACTGTATGTTTTGCTCTTATCTATAAAAGGACACTTTGTACCCATAAGTGTGCAAGAAAACTTTTCACTCAGGCCACAAGGAAGTCTTTACTGTGACTTTTTTTCTTTCTTTCTAGCAATTGCCTTCTTTATTAATTGCTATTACAACCTCTCCATAGGGATTTTCCTCTTTGAAAAAAAATCTTTGTGGAATTACTTGTATGCTTTGAATAATGTTTTCTTACTTTAATGATTAAGGAATAATTCAGACTCAGCTCATTTATGGCTGGACTTTAATTTTGAAGGCATTGTCTTTGACTTTACAGTATATATAGCTTGACTTTATAACTTATAATGCAAATAATGTGTGTGTGTGTGTGTGTGTGTGTGTGTGTGTGTGTGTGTGTGTGTGTGTGTGTGTGTGTGTGTGTATACATAGGTCTGTAAGGATGGAGGTGGATGGCGTACATTTTAACAGAGACAGACGCTGTAGTCTTAGAATATTTCCATCTCATGAGTCCTACTCAAATAGTGAGGTAAAATGAGCATTACACATCTTTACCAAGGGTGCCATTAATTCTGAAACTGACAGAAGTCGGATTTATTACAGAAACAGGAGTATGAAAGAAAGAAACTTCTAGCAAATCAAGGTTCGTGTCATTTCTTTATTATCTCCATCCTTTATTCTTTTATCTGTTACTTGATTTGTTCCTTTGATACTATCCCTTATATTGTATATCTCCTTTGGTTCTTTCCCTTATACCTCTTATTCCTTCCTTCCTTCCTTCCTTCCTTCCTTCCTTCCTTCCTTCCTTCCTTCCTTCCTTCCTTCCTTCCTTTGCTATCCCCAGCTTCCTTCTGACGTGTCTTTGATTGAATCCTATTTCTTCTTATAGTTTTTATACCACTAAGTTTATACCTTTTCTTTTTTCTACTTCCCTTTCTTCATTTACTTTTACATTTAAGCGTCTGGGAGACACTTTTATCCAGAGATACTTACAAAAGTTTCCGTTACTGGCTAGATCCTTACAATGGGTTACTAACTTAATACCATCAGTCAAACACTGTTGGGAAGGGTTTTAATTTTGGAGGCGGGGGAGATGAGATCAATCCAAGTATTGAAGAAACAGATCAAGTTTAAAGACTGACCGAGACTCAGCTGTCCACCACCTACTGTATGTTCCAGAACACCTTCTTCATGTTTTATCTTTACTGCCCTGTCCTCTTTCTTCACACTTTCCTTCTTTTCTTGACACCGCTCAGTTCTTCCTTACATTTCTTCCAACTCTTTTTTTCTTCCTTTCCTCCCTTGTATCCCCTTCTCCTTTGTTCTGTAGACCATTCCTGTCTTTTTTCCTTCCCTTATACTGTACATCCCTTATTGTTCTTTTCTTTCATTCCTCCATTCTTCAATCTTTTTTTATACCTCTCCTTTATTTTCTTTCTCTACCTCTGATTGCTTCCTTACCTTCTTCTTTCCTTCGTTCTATCATTTCTTTGCCCTCTTTTATCTCTTTTTGCTTCCTACCATTCTTGCTTTTCTCCTCTTTAACATCCCATCTTGTAGTGTCCCACTCAACCAACCCTACACAATTTCCTTTACTCTCCTTCCTTCATTTCTTCCCCTCATATTCTTCATATCATTCCACTCACCCTTTTCATTTCTTTCAGTTCCCTCCATCCTTCCCTTGCCTTTTTTCTTCAGTTCCCCTTGCCTCACATACCATTTCTTTCCCCTCTATATACTTCTCTTTCTTTCCTTTCCTTTTTCTTTTCTCCCTGATATTTTTACTCAATAACTGCATTTCAGTATATTTTATTTGAATATTGAGCTGATGAAATAGCAGCATCCAGCTGACAGGAGATCTGTCATCACAACAGTAAGATTATGACAGAAATTACTTTTTTCATTAAACATGAGTTCTGCTGACTCACGGGTGACCGCGTTTTATAGAAGCGACACTGAGACTCCAGGACAAGCTACAGAACCATTCAGCATTCAGTACTCCTCTTCCATATCTGTCTTTCTATCCATCTGTTCTGTCCTGTGGCCGGGTTTAATATCTGATCTCCTCCTATACAGTAGCTGCTTTACTAGGATATGAAAGTAGTTTTCAGAGCCTATAGATTTAACATTTTAATTCCTGCTTCGTGTGTGTGTGTGTGCGTGTGTGTGTGTGTGCGTGTGTGTGTGTGCGTATGTGTGTGCGCGTGTGTGTGTGCGTGTGCGTGTGTTAATCAGATTCGATTATTTTCTACAGCATCAGTTAGGTTTAAACATGCATGACATAAGCATTTAACTTTTCCTTGAGTTATAAAAGTTTTATTTTTCATCCTCTGTTAAATCGATATTCAGTGGATGGTTTGTCTGCAGCATCTAAGTCTATGATTAGAGATGAAATATGGTTTTCATTCTATTATATGTCTAGGCCACAAAACAAATTAAAGAGTGATTGAGGCAACGTTTCAGAGTGACATGCTGCCAGATTTTTAATAAACTGCAATAACACCTTCTAATCAATTTGCTTTCTCTCTCTCTCTCTCTCTCTCTCTCTCTCTCTCTCTCTCTCTCTCTCTCTCTCTCTCTCCCTCTCTCTCTCTCTCTCCCTCTCATACACATGTGCCATCTTATTGGAGCATAAATGTTTATCCATCAATCAGATTCTGGCTAAGTCGTTTAAATGCTGGTGTGTGCCAAATGTGCTAGTGCTCCCACAGAAGTGCTTAAAGGAATTATGAGTCTGAATGAACCATCTGCTACATGTGCACACACACACACACACACACACACACACACACACACACACACACACACACACACACACACACACACACACACACACACACACACACACACACACATGCAATATACCTACAAACTCATTAACATTTGAGAGAGAGAGAGCACAGCAAATTTCTTTTTTATTGAGATGTTGATTAGGTAAATTTTAATAATACATTTAAACAGCAAGAGCTCGAATGGTTACACAGACCTGACAAACCCATACTTACATATAGCGACCAAATATTGACACACAGCAATATACACACTCCTCAGCTTCACTGTAGGTGATTTCATTTTAGTTTGTAATCCACAGTGTGTGTGTGTGTGTGTGTGTGTGTGTGTGTGTGTGTGTGTGTGTGTGTGTGTGTGTGTGTGGCAGCCATGCAGAAAAAGCCGATAGTGACAGAGGTTCGGACTCCCACTGACACATGGAGTGGTCTGGGTTTCTCCAAGTCGATGCCTGCTGAGGCTGTTAAGGAGCTGCGCGGTGTGAGTCGCCGCTGCTACAGATCCTACCTCACTAATCAACAGGTATGTGCAGACACACACAGCACATCAACCCTGTATTACCCAGAGGACAACTAAGTATCCAATATAAGTAAATATGGACAAAGTGGATATTAGGAGAAAAGTCGAATGCAGTTATCACTCACTGTTACAAAGCACAGATGCCGGTGACTCCTTCCATCAGTGTTAAATAAATGGCTCCTTTTATATTACAGCAAATTATTATTGATATTTCATCTTGAATCAGTCTGTCATCTGCTGTGCAAGTCCTTTTGAATTTTATGTTATGAGATGTTATTTTATTTAGTATTGTATTAGTTAGAAAAGTGATCAGTAATCTCCAACCAATTATAATCTACCATTCAGCAGTGCTGTTGTATTATACATAAGCAATATATTCAATCAATGAATCAGGAATAATATTTTAGTTTGAATGGTGTCATGGATTTATTTTTCCCCTTATTTGAAATTACTCACCATATGTACCTGGACGAACTCAATCCCGCCACTATCTAGGTATACTTCTTATCTTGTGTAGGGTTGCTGGGACTGGAGCCTATCCCAGGGCACTTGGGGCACAAGGTAGTGTGCACCCTAGATGGGGTGCTAACCCATCACATAGCACATGCACAGACACTCACACACCCTGTTACACACTACAGGCAATTTGCAAATGCAAGTTAAACTAGACCGCCTCTCTTTGGGTGGATGGAGGAAACCGAAGTACCTAGATAAACCCCATGCACCCTTGAGGTGTGAGGCAAGACTGTTAATCACTAAACCACTGTGCCACTATAAAGAGATCAAGTTGGAAATACACTAGTTACACACTGCTGAAGCACTCTGCAGATGACCTACTACATATGACTGGTTTTATTACTAGGCATCCCTCAAGGTTCTGTCCTAAGTCTGGTTGAGTTTTTTTTTTTTTAATTTTTTTTTTATTTTTATAATCCACACAAGTAGCAATGATGTGACTCTAATCAAATTTGCAGACAATCACAGGTATTAAAGCTAGAGGCTAGCAACTAAAATTCCATTAGCAATTCTACTAATGATCATTGATACAGTAATATAATATTCAATTATTTGTCACATGTACCTTACAGCACAGTGAAATGGTATTTTTGCATATCCCAGGTAGGAAGGAGGGGTCAGAGCGGAGGGTCAGCCAGGCTACAGCACCCCTGGAGCAGATAATGTTAAGGGCCTTGCTCGCAGGCTAGCTAAAATTTGGTGGTGCTGTATACTTTACGTGATTAGGGTCAAGCTAACATTCCTGCTGTATGTGGAGTTACTTATGCTTTGGTTTAGATTCGTAGTACAGAACTTATGAAACCCTGAGCAGCACTAAACCCACCTTCACAACTCTAGCCTACATGTTTAGCATAGCATTTCCCCCCATGCTTCTGGCAAATACAGAATGATGGATGATTTGCAGTGAGGCACTCTATAATTGTGCTACTGGTCAGTGATGTTTTAGAAAGCTTGTGGACTGGTTGTCCACAACAAGGTTGACTTGTTATATGCTTACTAGCCTACAGTTTGATGGAGGTGGTGATGTTTTTCTGGGCAAAAAAATAACATCTAGGTGCTAGTTTTGTGGAGATTAAGGAACAAATACCCAGATTTAGACACCAGTGATTTGTTTTTGGTTTGTGAGAGGCCGTGGCTCTCTACCTGGAAAGAAACCATTTTGAGTTAATGACCTGAATACACGCATACACACACGTACACACACTCAGGCACAGCAATAATAAATGAAAATGTGATTACTGTCATGTGGTGCAGCAAATCTCCTGTGCAGCTATGAAGTCCAATTACAAGTTGAGAGAGGGAGAGTGAGTGAGCGAGAGAGAAGGAGAGAGAGCGAGAGAGAGAGCGAGAGAGCGAGAGAGAGAAATGTGTATTATTGTCACATTTATTCCACTGTTTCCTACACATCATGTCCTTCCAAAGCATAAATACCTGACCTTATCCATGACACGACTACTAGAATACAAACTTGTCATTCTAATGGTTATGATTATAATAATGTATAACATAATAATATAATAGCACTAAATTACATTTGAAGGACACTTAAAATTGTAGGGTTCTGTTCTTCTACTCAACAGATTTAGTTTTTTTCGTTCTTTCAGCAGCAGTGATGCCTCAAGGGCATCAAATTGGTAGCAATGAATTATGTCATATTCAGCAAGAATTCACGCGACCTGTGTGTGTGTGTGTGTGTGTGTGTGTGTGTGTGTGTGTGTGTGTGTGTGTGTGTGTGTGTGTGTGTGTGTGTGTTCTCTCTCACTGTAGTCATGGAGCTCTCAGAGTAACAAGGACAGAGTGTGTAATGGCAGCGATTCAGAGAACTGGCGAGAGAGACGAGGGTCTGCATCGTCAACATCTGTGCCCTCCTGCTCTTCATCTCCCCCCACCTCCTCCTCCTCATCATCATTATCATCAGGCATCATGGTCTATAGTTGTTGTTCAGGACGCACCAACACAGAGAAAACTTGTGAGTCTAAACGACATATTGTGTGTGTGTGTGTGTGTGTGTGTGTGTGTGTGTGTGTGTGTGTGTGTGTGTGTGTGTGTGTGGGAGAGAGAGAGAGAGAGAGAGAGACAGAAAGAAAGATGAAAAGGGATTTTTAAAATCTATTTTATTTGTATTTTTTGCTGATATAAAGGTTTTTAGGAATTAGGCCTTGACTTCTTTTTCTTAAAAAAAAAAAAATCTCTCCAACTTGTTGCTTGTTAGAGAGGTCCAAAAGTCTATAAGCAATAGTGAAAATAAGGTTTGTTTACAAATGATATTAACAGATATTATCGCTTGAGTGAAAAATAGACTTTCTGTACACATTCTATACACATGCAGTATATATGCATTTTAAAATGTATTAGTATGCTTTAAACTTTTTTGTGTTCATAATTCTCCATTTTATGTAAAATCTGATGATGGATACTAGATAATATATCATCTGAACACATACTTCATTGGAAGGGTAAAACCCATGGAAAAGGAGTTAAAACACTCAATATTTCGTATCTTCTTTAATCAACAGTAGAATATTTGCAATCATGTAATTACTGAGTAGTCCAGATAATACTTCCTCATTTTTGTTTTCTGAATTCTTTAAACTTTCTGTTCATTTCCCCTTAAAAAAACAAACCAACTAGATTTTCATCATGGTCTCAGACGTATGGAGCCTACGATACAGAGGCTGATTTAAACTCTTACTCTCTCAACAGCAGGGCAAACTATTTTTCTGTAGTGCTAACAGATGCAATTGGGGCTGATAGAAAGTCTTTCATGTTGTAATACGTCCTAGAAAAGAAATACAAACAGACAACCACTTGAAAGAAACTTCCAAAAGCTGGGCATGAGATTTTTATCTGTTCACTGAACATCTAGTAAACTGTAAGTAATACTCTGTTAAACAGAACAGAAGGTGATGGGCTTCAACAGAGGTGATTTTATCTGCAATATCCATCTGGGAATTGTATGCCTCCCAAGTGGTTTTGTTGTCAAAGTGGAAGAATTAAAAATGAAAGTGTCTCGAATAGTGTTGATTCTTCATATTCATGGTCAGGTCACATTTCACTCCTTTATACAGTGCCATTTTGTATGGAATTGCATCTCCAACCATCTATAGTATAGTACTGCACATGAACCTGTTTTTATATACAGGGTAATTAAAAACGTTAACACATAGTTAGAGTTGTTTTCCCTTTATAGCATTATTGAAATTTTTTGGTGATTGACTTGATCACTTGAAAGATCTGTAACTAGTATCCAAAGCTTACATAAGCAACATTGTAACTTCAGGAATTTCAGGATTAGTACGTTAAAATTAGTCCATGAAGTTTGGTTCAAACATTCCGCCTGTGCACAAGCTTTAAAATTTTGCTTGGATTTACATTATGTTGGCATCCTCAATAGAAAATTGACTTCTTTTGTATGTTTCCTAACCAGAAACTGTATAAAATTACTGGACAGACCTTCAGTGACATCACCTGTAGGTTTTCCAAAAACCACTTCTGCGACGAACAGAGCCTGGCTGTTTGTTGGAACATGCCTACTTATCTCAGTGACCACAAGCTAGCTAGCTTAGTTTAGCATAGCGAAAATACTAAGGTAGCTAATGTTAATTAATCTGCTAAACATTACTTTGTATTTGCGTCAACTGCATCCATAGCCTACATAGCCCGTGCCAGCTCCTACATTCCTTAAAACTATAACGATTACATAGCAATGCAACTGTTACACAACTTTCCAATGCATCTTATTATGTAGCTTGATACAATTTGAACTGAGAGTTACAGTACATAAACATTCACCCCATACAGTCGTCATGTATGGGAGTTTTAGCTATGGAGACCAAAACCAAAGCCAAAAAGGCAAACGTTTATTTCTGTTGTAAAGTTGGACATTTTAACATGGTGTTCTATGGGGATTGACTCACTTTTGGAGCCAGCTCCTAGTGATCATTTGAGGAACTGCATGTTTTGGCAGTTCCAAGTTGGACTACTACATGTTTTTGAGCGGGCAGCTGCCCCTTGCTCTTAACTCAGATAATAAGCTCTATGTAGTGGATGCAGAGTTGATATCAGTTGATACCTGCTGTGGGAGGCAGCTGTGCCAGGGGCAGAATTTGAACTGCAATAACTGTTTATCCAAAAGTGATCTGATCGATTTTCATTCAGCTCCCATCTGCAATTTTCATGAGACACAAATTGAAACAGAGAGAGAGAAAAAAAAACATGTTGATTTTAAAATGGGTTTATCAAGCTGCCATGTTCTTGTTGCTCAGGGCTCTGGAAGTGTAAAACTCCTGAATGATTCAAGAGGTCAGAGCCAAGCAACAGCCCTGGTATACATGTGTCATAAAGTTGAAACAGGTGGAGTTAGGTAAAGTGGGCAGTCCAATGTAAACTTTTCATGCATGAATATTGATCTTCAGTAATACCCATGATGGTTTTTATATAGAATATAAACTCTTTACATCATCAGCCTTTATTTTTACTTTCTTTAATCTAGCAAAATGTTAAAAATATAGGTGTCCATAGACAGCACAGTGGCTTAGTGGTTAGCATTGTCAACCCTCACCATGCGAGCTGGAGGTCAAATCTCACCTCAGGTCTGTGTGCTTGGAGTTTATATGATCTCTCTGTACTTGGTGAGTTTCATTCAAGCACCGCGGTTTCTTTACACTTTCGATGGCGCGCACCATATTGCCCATAGTAAATGATTCAATGAGTGTGTGTGAATCATCCAGGTCTCCCATGATCCTACACAGGATAAGCAGTAGGGAAGATTGATAGATTGATTACTATATTATTACTATCAAACCTCAGTCTTCTGTTCTAATTAAAGCAATTAGATAAAATGATTAAATAATTTATCTCTGAATGTTGAACAAAAAATGCAAACTTTTATCTGGCAACTTTAAAAGTTGCTCTTATGAAACATAAATAAATCTGACGTAGGCGTTTAACAGTAATATAGTGTTAGTGTAAATTAAATTAATTATTAGATTTGTTATGAAACAGAGGTTCTGTAGTATGCACGAGCAAATGTAAGTTTATCTTGAGGAAGCTGTGAATCAATTTCACTTTTTATATATCTCATTTCCTTTTCAGCTGATGGATTCAGTGGTAACAGCTACTATGAAGGTATATCCAGACCACTGATTGGTGGATCTCCGAGTCCTCCTCCTCAGCCCATAGATGATTTGCTGGAGCTACTGATTCAGCTGGGCATGGAGAAATATACCACTGTTTTCCAGGAGCAAGAGGTACATTCATATATACATACAAACTTTTACAGTATTCACCTGTACGGTATACACTGCCTACTGTTTCCTTGCATGTTGGTCCAATCACAAAGTATTTCAGTTTTTTTAAATTATTATTATTATTATTATTATTATTATTATTATTATTATTATTATTATTATTATTATTATTAAACTGACAAGTAGAGGTATAGCTTTTAGATAAAGAGACAAGGTTTAGATCAGTGGTTCTCAACCCAGGTTCTGGAGGAAAACTCGCCTTGGACATGTGTTCTTGGAGCTGAAAAAACACAATTATTTAACTAATCGGCTAATTAACAGACTTTCCTTAATTGAAGTGTGTGTGATAGAGCAGGGAAAACAGTAAATGTGTAGGACACAACATAGATTGTTTTAATGACCTTTTATTTCCCACTGCAGCTTTTTTCCAGCTGTTTTTTTTTTTATGGCTGTCTCAATTGACTACTTTAATTTTCTCTGGCACAGGACAGGTCAGCCATGATTACACTTATTATTCCCAGCTCCAGCTGTTCTACTTTACATCATCAAATCTGTTTCTCAGTTATCTCAACCAATTATATGTGGCCACCTTGAAGGAGCTCTAACTTCATCTAACTAATGTTTGCTTACTTTTTCTAAAAGAGTATAAACTAAATCTCAGCATTTCAGAATTATTCACAAGCTTGACAAAAAAGACAACATGAAATGATTATAAAAATAAACCATAAATAAATAAATACATAAATAATGTGTGATTGCATGTGTAAACATCTTTGTTTCAAAGAAAACCATTATAAATTATAATAAATACTTTTCTACAAGTACATAAGACATAAGAATTGTTTAATACTAAAAGTATCAAGGTCTCAATAAATACATAATTAATGTAATGAATAAATGTAAATAAGTCGACATCTTTGATGATTTTCACCTTATTTTTAATTTACACTCTGTCCCAGGAAATGTTGCTGCATATATTTCTGTCATGTTTCCGACTTATGAACATTCAAGTTATGAATTTTTGCAGGAAACGGACCACGATTCTATGACCATTTGTAGATGCAAACAAATTGTGGAAGTAGTTTGAGTGTATTGTACAAAAAATAGACACTGCAGTGCATCAGATACAAAGATTTACAATTATATGCATCATTTTGTGTGTAAGTAAATGTATACAATGTCTAAAGTCCAGTATATTGTATATACATTCATATACGTCCAGTATATTTGTATTATACGTCCCTTACGTGCGTGTGGGAGTGCGGTCAACCTCACTTAATCAGTTTCTGGAGGAGGATGATAGAAAATGGTTGTCCTTTAAAGCTGTACTGGCGGTGAATAATCCTATTTTCGGAAACTCCTCAACAAAACAGTTAGACAAAAAAGAATTTCAATAAAAAGAACTCCAATACAGTGGACAACACTGTTAAATTTTACGTGCGAGATTAATGTCTTTGTAGGCACGGTTGTGGTTTTCGGCCAAACGATGGCAGCGTGGAGAAAGCGGACAGAGATTTAGTCAAGTGGATTGGTATGCTTTACATTGTACTGTATATTCGTGTCAAGGACATATAAGACTCACGTTGTCGGACTTAAGAACAAATCAAACTTATGAACATCCGGAACAGAGCAAGTTCGTAAGTCAGGGACTACCTGTACACAATTAATATTCCATTACTGTGGAAAAAAATTGCTTTCGACATCAAAAACTAAAGGATTGTTGATGGGCTCAGATTAGATAATGAATATAGAAAACATTTGAAATATTTTTATTTTTTTCAACAGATATTTACACTATTCTATGTAAACGGGTTTAAAAATCTCACACATTTAAATAAACTTGTGTCACAGTACGTCATACAGCATCCAATTTGTTTGAATTGCAAATATCTTAAATTCCATGTGTTCAATTTTTCATATATATCTTTTTCCATTTGTATTCCATACTGTATTAATCATCTAGGATTAGGACCTAGTATCAGAGCGAGATACGCAAACAGTATAAAAATTGATTTCATACATTGTATTTCATATGTTGTAATTAGGTATTTGGTTTGTGCAGAAAACATGATAGCTACTCTGCATTTCTCTCTCTCTCTCTCTCTCTCTCTCTCTCTCTCTCTCTCTCTCTCTCTCTCTCTCTCTTACATTTCGTACTTGTCCATCAGATTGATTACCAAACGTTCCTTACTCTTTCTGAAGAGGATCTGAAGGAAGTGGGTGTATCCACATTCGGGGCCAGGAGGAAGATGCTAATGGCTATTTCGGGTAAGAATTTGGCAGCACTGCTTGGGCTTTTTATAGATCTCTCAGTAGGATCTGAATAACTTGGCAAAATTAAATACAATCATAATTAGCTTTAATAGAAACCTTTTGCAAAATACAGACTTGTTCAAATGTTTGACACGATATGTTTTAATAATACAATAATGTTATCCAAAACCTTAATCTGGGTGAAAAGTATTTCTTTATTGAGTTGTCCTGTTTTGATCACCATTGGAAAATTACTCAAATTGTAGGCTGAAATTTAATTGGCACTGGATCCGCTGTTTTATGGAGGTTTTTCTCCTCAGCATCCAACCAACCTGAACTTTTTGGGTGTTTTATGGGACTATATTTAACACTTAGTCCAAGATTAGGCACCATTTTGGCACTTCCAAAAATGACAGGTGCTTGATTCACATGATGACTTGTGAAATGTTGAGACGGCTGTGTTCCACCAATCCATCTTCAACAAAAGAAAGTAGGTCTTACTGTTAAATCAAAAGTGTGAATAATCAATTGATGTGACATTCACATATTTTTTACACTTCTCAGTATTTGTTTCACACATTTTTCACAATTGGTATCAAAAGTTGGTTTTGTCTTTCACATGTGAGAAGAATCACACTATTATACATTATATCTTCACTTCACTAATACCATATTATCCACATGATTTCACTTGAGTTCACATTTTAGAGTATAACATGGTGAAATGCACCCTATTTTCTGTAAGGGCTGGCATTTGATTCCTCCTCTGCCTACCTCTATGCCAGTTTGCATATCTCATATACTGTACTACTCTTTATTTCCAGAGCTGAATAAAAATAAGATGAAAGTCTTTGAAGCTCCTGCAGTTAAACCTGGTTATCTAGAAGGTGGAGCCAGTGGCCGCCTTCCACGAATTATGGACGAGGACGTTGCTGCTCAGAGTAACCGCTGGTGAAAAAATGGCACTGGCAGTAAACTGGACTGTGTTATCGACACTACAGTGATGTAGAGGCTGTGCTTCCTGACTAGTGACGTGTCAGACTAGTGACCGATAAATGAGAATTAAATAAAGGACTGGCTATTAAGATTGATTACAGATGGGCAACAGAGTGGACAGATGTGATATAACTCTCAGAGGACGTGTGCGAGAAGAACTGACCTTCACTCTGGATTGACTGTCCTGCAACTGCCAAGGTTTAATATGCAAACACTTATGGCCTTGTCTTTCTTTTCTTGTCCTTTTACTTTGTTTCTTGTAATTCTGTCTGGTCTTTTCTTTCTGTGCTCTGTATCATTTATGTGCATTACCATGAAACACTGTGCAAATAAAAGAATGTATTGAGAACATTATTAGGAAAGAAAAGATCTCATTGCAGCTCTTAATGCAACTGCTTAATTAGAAATCCTATTTTAAATAAGATTGCATGCTTTTTCTTCTTTTTTTTTTCTTAAACAATGCTTGCTGGTTAAACAGTGTTGACTCAAAACCACCGCCTCTCATCGCTGTGTAGGTGACACATATTCAGTTGTTTCACCCACTGAACATGTGAATCTATGGTATGAGATGAGGTGGGCGAGAAAACAAACGAGGTGAAATACATTATTTACTCACTTTAAGGATAAACATATCCTGATATGCAGCATTTCTTAGTAGGTTTATTATCATCAGCCACCCATTTAATAACAAGTTAATTAAAGGTTTATTATTTAGTAGTACTAAATTCTATTTATGAATCAACAGTAAGTAAATAAATAAACGAAAATAACAGCCTATACCATGTATGTAATTGTGAGTTTTGAGGTTGAACTAATGTATAGCACTTTCTTGTATAGTTACTCATAATTACATTACTGAAATTAAACCTATAATCTATGTACTAATACAGGGATGGAGAATACTGGTCCTCTAAAGCCATAGCAATACATCTTCCAGTTTCTGATTGACTAAACACACCTGATCTAGGTAATCTGACACGAGGAGTGCAGGGATAGTTGGAAAACATGTAGCGCTGTGGCTCTAGAGTACCAGGGTTGGCGACCCCTGAACTATTTTTTTTAAAGTGAGGATCAAGAAATTTAAGTAGAGAACAAGATTACTCTGATTCTAATTCATAAGGATGCCTCAATTTTTGACCTTGTATTTAATTAAGGTGGGAAAAAATGCTGAATTAAATATTTTTGTAGATGTTATCCCCTCTCTCAAAGACCCTCTCCATGCTCTATTTCAAATTCTTCCTCAAGGGTTCCTTAGGTAATTAGGGATTTCTTAGATTCTCAAAGATGGTTGTATCTGATATTGATAGGGTTCTACATACAGTGGATCCTTTAAGAGTTACACTCATACTGTAGATACATAATGAAGGTTCAGCTTTTGGTCTACACCCAGTGCCCATTTGCAGTTTGCTGCTCATCCACTAGGGGACACCACAGCACCATGTGCTCATTCCTCCTTTTCAGGTGCATCATTCCTCATCTGTGACATTCCACACAATTGTGGCTGGAAATCATTTTCACAGAAAAGCCAATGACGCAAATAATTATATTGTGTTGAAAAAGCCTGTCGCTAGTAATGTTGATTTAGCACAACCTATTGTTGAATAAAAAAAAAAAAGCTCTGATAAATGAAATATTACATATCATTAATTAGAGTAGTAAAATAGAGTTTCTGAAGATCATTGTAGTCCACCAGACAAAAACATAACTATTAATATGAGTGGATGGGTTTCGCCCTTCCCGTGGGGAAAGGGTTTAGTTTTCTCCCACTTCCTTTTCTGCTATGCCCTCTTAAGTGAAAGACATGTTTGGTGGAGCGTAGCTTATGATTCATCAGGCCAATTACGTTTAAGTCAGGCTAATTATGCATGTAGGTCTTTAGGCAAACCAAGCGAGTCGAAAGGATATGATGTAGAATGACATGAGAGTAAGCTTTAGAGTTCAGACTGTCTCCAGGATCACATATTAGGTTAAGTAATTATCATATAGGGTTGCTTGATTGGTTGATGGGTCTTCACTATGGTGAACCTTTATCTCTTAATCTGAATGTAGGGGCATTAACTGAAGAAAGGAAACTGGGCTCTTAATCTAGTTGTATTTGTACAATAACAAAAATAGTCATTTCTAATTGTACTGAAATGGTTTATCCTCAATTATACACCAATCAGCCATAATATTTACATGACCACCAGGTGAATTGAATTATATTGTTCATAAATTAAATACCAGTAAACTGGTGACAGGGTGATTGGCACCCAAGGCTCATCTGTGCGCATGTATAAAGGCCAGCTTGTTCAGCCTGATTCCACAGAAACGCCAATGCAGAAACAAATTGCCATAATTAAGTCATAATTATGAGATAATTCCTGTGATTTTTTTCTTTTGTGAATGCAATGCGCTTCCGTAGTTCTTCACCAACTTAAGCGATAAAATGTTATGTTCCTTTTGTCATCATTTAGCCATTAGAATTTTGGCATGCATTTCTGAGCCTGTGTATAGGAATCAATCCCACTTAGCATGCGTTTGGATTTCTTATGATGTTACAAACTTTCCAAAATGATGACTGACCCAAGTTCAGTCCTATTTACGGCTTCATCAGAATTTTCATTTTTATGTCATAAGCAGTAAATGGCATTAATTGGAACAAACCCATTGGTGTTGGAAAGGAAGTAAGTAATATGGGAAAGACTCCAAGAATTAATGCACATTTTGGTTTTGTGCTTATCAGTTTCCATGTAAGTAGCACAAGGTTAAAAAGAGAAGGAAAGTTTGTTAAATAGCTTCTTCAGGAACCTCTCAACCTGTCCATTATTTTTATAAACTGGGCCCAACAGAGTTGTTAAATACTGCATCCATTCTTCAGCATAGGACTGGGGAATCATTTTCACTCACAACCCTTCTTCAAATCATCGTCAGCCACAGAAACCCAGTGGGACTTGCTATCCCAGTTTTTCAAACCTCACTCACACTCTATTTTCATATTGTGTCTGTCATAACGAATGTGAGTCTGGAGATTTTTTTTTTTTCCCCCAAAATTAATGATAAGCTCAGCCATGGCTCTGCCTTATTTCTTTCTAAGCCTCGGTGAGTGCCATCAGGTACAGACAGCTTTTCCACAAAAAAACATTATTATGGTCTGGTTTATTACTATCAGTGCTGTGAAGACTTATGTCAAGCCTTAAGAAGTGAAGACACAGACTAGATTAGTGAATTTCTCCTTTAACGAGCAACAAAAACAGCATTGGTGTCAAGATCCCACAGAGATTTTGAACAGAACTGCCTTACTGACAGACTCACTATTACAGTACTGAATATCTTATGTGTGTTATGATTGTAATTGTTCTTGCTCTCTGCCAGCATTGAGACATGACTCTCTAGTCATATGTGTGTGTGTGTATATATGAGATGCTCAAAGAACAGCTCCTGTAGTAACCGACACACATGAATCACAGCTTTAGCTCATGACCCGATGTAATGGGTGAACGTGGGCTTAATTTGATATGTAAATACAAATAAAACACAAATCTCTCTAGACTCAGATGTTTCACCTGAAATCGCTTTTTCACTCATCATTCATAATTTACAGTAAAGCCTGTTCTGTACTAGGCAGCAGCAAGAGAAAAAGAGAACACACTGTTCTGTTGAGTGCACTCACTGAAGATGAGCTTGTGGTCAAAAAGAGGCGGAGGTCGAATGTCAGGCACACAGAGCAACGCAGGGCAATCAGAATGAAAACGAAGTCAAAACCCAGGAGTAACGAACAGAGACAACAAAACACTAGAGGCTCTCGAGCAACACAACAGGAAAACATTTGCCCTATTATCAAGAGACCACAAGTTCAGATCCATCTATGGCTGAGGACCAAAGGATGAGAAATAGCTGTGCTCTCTGTGCTGGAAGGATGCCATACTCATTCTACACTGTCAATCACACTGACACTAGACAGTTGTGGATATCTGTGAGATCATGGACGTGAAGACGGCTCGGAGTGTGACACAACATGACGTGGATCAGAAAGATGTGCTTGGCTGATCGCGATCAGTTTAGCTTTCGTCATCGCTGGTTGGTAGGAGATGTGCTAGACGAGGGATGACTGATGGGTGGAAATGATGTGCGAGTGTGGTGGTGGTCGGCGGGGACCTGTAGGAACTGCAATCTGAGGGCTAAACTATCAAAACAAACAAACATACTGTAAAGACAAACAAATTAATTAATCATGTACAGTATATCATAAATTACAATGGAACAAAAAATGGAGAAATATCAATAAATACTTAAAAAATCTATGTTGTTAAACAAGATTTATACATTTACATTTCTATATAAACATTTCCACATATACAGTACATATGCCTGACAGGTAAATGCAAGGCTAAAAGAAGCCAAAATGGAGAATCAGCATGCAGTGATTGGATACCAGGCTCACTGTGTGTACCTATTCAGGGAATTTAATTAGATAATTTAGACAGCACTCTGAAATCTCCGACATCAATATAGTGCACTTTAATACGTTAACAATGGTATATGTTTATGTACCAAGTTTACTATAGTACATGTACCATGTTGGTTAGCACTGTCGACCTTGCACCTCCAGGCCCCGCGTTCAATTTCCACATCGAGCCTGTGTGCATAGACTGTGCATGTTCTCCCCGTGTTGGTTCTCTGGGTTCTCCAGTTTCTACCCACAGTCCAAAGACATGCAGATAAGTCTAACTGGCGTTTCCAAATTGCCCGTATTGATGAGGGGATGAGTGGTACTTAGTGCTCCCACATTAATCACGGCTCTACAGCCAATCAGGGGCGTCCATGAGCTCACGCAATCGGAAGGAGCGGATAGCGCTGTCCTCCGAGTGTGTTACACCGCCCCCAACGTGAGCGAGCAAGCGGTTTGAAAAGATGCGGTCGGCTGGCATCACGTGGTTCGGAGGAAACACGTGATAGTCTTCGGCCTCCCGGCTAAGTGGTAGTAGTAGCCTTAATGTGGGAGCCCCCTAGTGACGGGGAGGAATTGGACACGACTAAATTAGGGAGAAAAAAAAAAAATATATATATATATATATATATATATATATATATATGTTATACATATTTATGTACTGTAATGATAATATCTACACAATATTGTATAATATTACACAGTACTTTAGTGAATTCCATAATATTTACTGGTTATCATCAGCAGGTATTTACATACTACTGGTATGATATAGTACAGTCAGTACTGTACCATGTTAGACACCTGTTGAACTTGGGTAGCCATTATGCTACAGTACACAACAAGTACTACAGTATCCACCAAAGTGTTGTGTAGTAACCTTTGGAATGAACATAACAATTAAAATGGCATTGTGGATGTTAGTATATAAATCTTATCGTTATGCTACATGAACTTGTAGAACATATTTTTGACCGTATGCTGGTACAGTACGTGTTCCATAGTACCACAGAACCATGTCCCCTACTTTAGCACATGTACTATTGTAGCAAAGTATGTACTATGGTACAGTCAAAAATACTGTGGTATATGTACCATTGGACTACACTAAGACACTGAGCACTGCTCAATGCAGCCAATAGATTGTGACCACTGCAATCTCACTGCTGCAGGCACGACAGGCGCTGTAGAAATTTCTCAAACATATCAGTAGTATCAGGCAGAGCACGAATGTTGACTTTATTGTTCTCTTTTTCTGTTTATGTTTAATGGTGGCTTACAAGCACCTGCTTATAGTGTGTCCTGCCACAAGCTGTATCAGCGACTAGTGTACTCGGGTGCAAACTATATTAATAAGTGAAAACAGGCCAGGAGGGGAGGGGAGGAGGTACAGTAATAGTACAAATCAGAGAAGTGGGTTGCGACAATCATATAATGTTTCTGATGATGCTTTTGCTATTTCAGGAACGAAAGTATGCAATTCTGAGCATGAACCGGATCAGTTAAACCGAACGCCTCTGCCTTCCTTTTGCCTTTCAACCGTATTTTTGTTCATTTTGTAACTTTTTCTTTTGAAAAGATATTTACGAGTCTCTCGGCTGCAATATTCACACCTAACTATCCTTGACATCTCTGTTATAACTCTGTCAGATGACATAAACTGCCTTCAGCTCAGTTTATATTGTCGGATTTTCAGCCCAATTTTCCTGTCACATATAAAGAAAAACAAAAGGGAGAAAAAAAAACAGAATCATTTTGTAATTTTTTTTTCATCTTTGCTACAGACTTTGGTTACAAATTTGGAATTTGCAATAAAAGCACGCACTTCTGTAGTGCCGCAATCTCTATGCAGCACACATTCCAGACGCAATCTTGCTCAATCCATATTAGCACAACGGCATCTTCGTTGGTATGTGTGCACACTCCATTCTGTCCTCGTGTCCAAGTGCTCCTTTGTTCTCTGTCAGACGTCCGTGTCTTCTGTTTGCCTCGGTGCGTGATGCTGTTACCTCTCACTGCATTCCTGAGGAACTTGGAGGTCTTAGCCGACATCAACAACAACAAGCACCACCCATTCTGATTGAACAAATCTGACTGCAGACACACACACACACACACACACACACACACACACACACACACACACACACACACACACACACACACACACACTTGGCCTTGTCTTAAGCCAGCATGCTGCTGTTGTGTAATCAGATTGTGTACATACGGAGCAGAGCTTGGATGGTGAGAAATCCTCTGGAACGTAACAAGCTCCACACAGCTGCACCGGGGAGACATGTTGGATTTTAGACTTTACACAGGCTGCATTTGAATGAATAAATGCACCACCCTTGCACAAATCTCTCACACAACCAAATCCCCAGTCCTTACCTATTTATTCAACACACAACTGAATAGTTTCTTTAAACTATTCCCTCTGACTAACGTGATTCCGCTTTGTACAAGGATTCTGTTCCTTTATGTACATATTCGCTCTTAAATGATCTGCTTTGAAACAGTTCTCATGGTGTGGAATGACTCTTCAGGGAGTCATTAGTGAACATGCTGACCAGCACATGGTGTGAATCCTGTTCCTATACTATAGCAAAATCACTGAGCTGCGACTAATGGTATTTTTAACAGCTTTTAGGCGTGCGTTGGTCTGAGAGGCGAGCACAGAGCTGTTTTCAAAAAGTGTCACTAACATCCACAGAACGTATACAAAAAAATATATATACTGTGTATAGTTAACTATAACTATTAATGTTTACTAATTAAATGCATGTATTTGTTGATCTAGAGTTTCGGGATAAGGATCTGGGTCAGTGGTGGCTCAGGTGGCTAAACCCCTAGGTTAGTTGATCTGAGGATCCAGGTTTGAGCCCTGCCTTTGGTGGGTTGCCACACCCCATAATACCACTCAGCCAATGCATGCGATGTCAAGCCCTGTTAGAAAATGACTGGGTTGAGTGTCAGGAAGGGCATCTGGTGTTAAACCTGTGTCGAGTTCCCAGCAGACATAAGAACGTTTACCATAGTTGAAGATCTGTGTCAATAATTTGGCCTTTATTACTCTGTTTATGAGCAGGACCAGGATATTTGGGGAAATTATAGCTTTAAATATAATTATGAATTTAAACATAGTTATACTGTTTGCGAGCATTAACAGTATATACAGCAGTCATAGTTGTGTGAAGGCTTTTATTAATCAGAGCAGTGAGGCATTCTGGGTAACGTGTCACAATAAACTTCAATCGGCTGGAATGAAAAAAAGTGTGTGTGTTTGTGCTTTGGCCGCAGCAAGAACCTGTGTGTGCCGTTAGTGACTCACCTTTGTTTTGTTCTCCTTCTTACTCTGTGTATTTGTGTGTACTGTATGTGTGTTGTGTCCTCTGGGCATCTTGTACTTGCACGCTGGTTAATGAGAAACAGAGAGACGAGAGTGAGCGAGAGAGAGAGAGAGAGAGAGAGAGAGAGAGAGAGAGGGAGGATCAGATGAGCAGTGAGGAAAGGTCTGTGACATTTGGCTCGCTATTTTGGTGTTTTATTGTGTTCTATCCTTGAGTGGAGAGGCGTGTTAGTGAAACACCATGAAGGGTCCTTAAACTCCAGGGTAGTGTCAGGACCTTTCACACCTTCCATGCCCTCTCGTCCTCTCCCTGCATGTCTTCCTCCCATTCACAGCATCAGTCTTTGATTTTTTTTCCCTCGCTAATTTGCAGAAGTTTTGCTGCTCCATTTTTTGGCTTTTGGCTGTGCCTCTTTTAGTACTCTGTCGGTTGTTAAATACTCTTGCATACACAAATACACACAAAAAAATCCCCTTACACAGACTTCTGTTTAAAGCCGCTGCTCTTCTGCCTATTACATCAGTTGACTTCTGATGTATCTGTAAGTGTGAGTTCTCCACAAAGTTTCAAATGTTCTCTCCAATAAAATATTTCAGCATTGAGAAGAAATCAGTAGTTTGTGCTGTAGTGGATGCATAGTAAATGTTTTTAGCTGGTCATATTCTCACTCACTCACTCACTCACTCACTCACTCACTCACTCACTCACTCACTCACTCACTCACTCACTCACTCACTCACTCACTCACTCACTCACTCACTCACTCACTCACTCACTCACTCACTCACTCACTCACTCACTCACTCACTCACTCACTCACTCACTCACTCACTCACTCACTCACTCACTCACTCACTCACTCACTCACTCACTCACTCACTCACTCACTCACTCACTCACTCACTCACTCACTCACTCACTCACTCACTCACTCACTCACTCACTCACTCACTCACTCACTCACTCACTCACTCACTCACTCACTCACTCACTCACTCACTCACTCACTCACTCACTCACTCA
>JAAGKR010005291.1:39777-52377 GCA_011419295.1 Clarias macrocephalus | reverse complement strand
CAGACAGGTAATGTCAACATTACCAAGTTTCAAAGACAGATTGTTAATTGCACATTTTGCATCCTCATTTTATTATTCAGGATACAGTTCCTCAACAACTGTATAAATAAATGAAATCATAAAAATATGGTTCTTCCTAATAAGAATAACTGTGATTATTTTTTCAGATTCAAATAACTGTGAGCAGTGTCCAGGAGAATATTGGTCTAATGCTAGTAGAGATACATGTGTATTAAAGATCATAGAGTTTCTGTCATTTACAGAGGTTATGGGGATGGTTCTTGTAGCTTTTTCTTTGTTTGGAGCTACATTAACTGTGTTAGTAGCTATTTTATTTTTAATAGAAAGAGACACTCCTATTGTTAGGGCAAACAACTCTGAGCTGAGCTTCCTGCTGCTGTTCTCACTGACTCTGTGTTTCCTCTGTTCACTTGCTTTCATTGGTCGGCCGTCCGAGTGGTCATGTATGCTGCGCCACACAGCATTTGGGATCACGTTTGTCCTATGTATTTCCTGTATTTTGGGGAAAACAGTAGTTGTGCTTATGGCCTTCAGGGCTACACTTCCAGGTAGTAATGTGATGAAATGGTTTGGGCCTCTACAGCAGAGACTCGCTGTTTTTGCTTTCACTCTCATACAAGTCCTTATTTGTGTGCTTTGGTTAATAATTTCCCCCCCATTCCCCTATAAGAACATGAACTACTACAAGGAAAAGATAATATTAGAATGTAATTTGGGCTCAGCTATAGGATTCTGGGCTGTCCTTGGATATATAGGTGTTCTGGCTTTATTGTGCTTCATTTTAGCTTTTCTTGCTAGAAAGCTGCCAGATAATTTTAATGAAGCTAAATTCATCACATTCAGCATACTCATATTCTGTGCTGTGTGGATCACCTTTATTCCAGCCTATGTCAGCTCTCCTGGAAAATTTACTGTAGCTATTGAGATATTTGCTATTTTGGCCTCGAGTTTTGCTTTACTATTCTGTATATTCACCCCAAAATGTTACATTATCCTGTTTAAGCCTGAACTAAACACAAAGAAAAATATGATGGGTAAAATGTAATCTAAATCACTTTAAAAACCAAATTGTTAAAATACTTTTTGAGTTATGACAACTTCATTTGAAATTATATTGAACCAACAAGCTACATTGCATTGGGGGAATTAGCTTTTCCTCTTCAGTCAAATATTATTTAAATTTCCTCTTACTTATTAACTGTTAGACAAAGGGCAAGTTTTTAAGTTGATAACTCATAAAAATTATGTTGCTCCAAATTGCTTTACCATATTATTTTAAAGCAATTGTATATGTTGTCTAGTTAATTACTATAATAATGTATACAAAATTTAAAATAGAAACAATTGAAAAAAAAAAGTGGTTCCGAATAAATTTTTTTTCAGGTTTCTTTTTCTTTTTCTTGTAGGGTTTTTTGTTAATGTAATAGAGTGAAAAAAAAAATACATTAGTTCAACCATTACTTCTATCAACTTTTTTTAAATTTTCAATTGCAGTTGAATGTGAACAAATTATATTCAAATCTTGCAAAAACAAAAGGCAAATAAAAAAAACTTAAAAATTTCAACTGGTTCTCATTAGGCATAAGTACACCCTAAAAAATGCTGGGTTAAAAACACCCCAGTTTGGGTTGTTTTTAACCCAGCTGCTGGATAAATATTGGACCAAAATAGGTTATTATTATTTTTATGTTTTACATGTCTATGGGTGAAACAGTTTAAACAGTTAAATTACTTTGATATACTGGTCTATTACAAAAAAAAAAAAATCTAAGTTTTACAAACCATACATATATGCAATAACCAACACTCAATTAATTGCACAAATCATAGAAAAAATATTTATATTTATTTTTCAAAAGCACAAGATCAGATAATACAAAAGTTCAACAGCGACATCTTTATGATACTATTACTGAAAAGCACTAATGTCTGACAGCAGTGCTGGTCATTATCTCCCAACATCAAGATGTAGGGGTACGGCCTGGACACTTCAGCCTGCTGGAGATATTCCACGGTGTTGGTTCCAACCTTAAAGTAAAAGTTTATGGAAAAATCGAGAGGGTTGGCTAGTATGCATATTAGTAAGAAGATTAGTGTTTTGTAACACCTCAGCTTTTTATATGTGGTTGCTAATGCTAGCAACCTAGCTAAATCAAAAAGTACCCAATTCACTGTAAATAACCCAGAAAAATTATCCAATAGAGGCAACCCAGCGTTTGGGTAGTAAAAATAACCCAACATTTTTTAGTGTGTAAGCATAATAAATTGTGCTATCACAGCAAAGTTAGGCAAATCTCTATAAATATAACCAAGCAGCATGTCATGGAACATTCCAAGATATTAAGCTCTATATGGGTAAGCCCACATCAGTCACTTGCAGTAGTGACCCCCACCAGGACTTTTGTTCCCTCCACCACAGTAGCTATCCAGTGGTCAAATGTAGGGGTAGAACAGTCACCAATGATAGCAATTTTAATTATTTGTCATTGTCCTTGTAAAGCAAAAAAAAAAAAACATAGGTTAGTGTGTAACAGATAATGGATTAGATGATTACTGGTTACTTTTTAGACTGCAATCTCTTCTGAATTCAAATAATCAATTATTATTTTTGTTTTAGGCCTACACATGCACATACACACAAGCATGAGGAAAAAAATCACAGTATGATAAAATATGATGGTAAGACGGTAGGATGCACACATGTTTCTCTTTTATCATAAAACTAAAGAGCATATTTAGTGAACAACTTAGCCTGCTTTGCAGAACAGGGTTTTAAATTGCTCACCATGAGGTTAATTTTGTAAAACAGATTCTTGTTTGCATTTAAAGCAATTTAAAGATCTGATACTCAGCATAGTCTAGAACAAATTTGGAACATAAAACTATAAGGAAAACATCAAAATGAAAAAAAAAAAAGGTGAATAATTGTTAGCATTGACATGCCAGGATTTTGAGTACACTCACTTTAAATTTATAATGCATACTTTAGCAGGTCTTCTTTAAAATCTTGCTGTGCATGATATGCTTTCGGCTTCTGTTTGAGGCAAATGTTCCATAAATATTAGTGCTGTAATTGCAGTTCTTAAAAACACATATCACAGTCTCATCGTTTTTCGAATGTCGACCAAGGTGTTCAAAAAACTCTCTCTCTATGGATATTGCACTTGTGTTACAACACTGGCAAGTGAAAGTGAGACTTTCTGCAGATCTGACACTTTTCTGAGCTCCATGAGAGTGCTTTCTTGAAAGATGTGATTTAAGGTTACCCCATGTTTTGAAGGAAACAGTCTTGGTGAATACATGGCACACATTCCCCACCCTGACCATGCCATAACCTGTAATGTTTTAGCAACCCAGTTTGTGTAGAGGATTCAAATTTACAGTTTGCACTCTCAGCCCATTTTTTAAAAAAACAATATTGACTAACTTAACAAAACACTAATCTGGTTAGATTGATGATGTCTATTTAATGATGATTGATGCAAAATCTTAATTTCAGGTAGACACATACGCCTGTGTGATATTGTCAGAATCACATAAACATTTTACATACCCTTTAATGTTATGAAAAATATCACAAAACCCAGACAAATATTGACTTGGAATTGTATTACAAATGTAACTAAAATACAGGCAAACAAAACTAATTTTTTTTGTAATTTTTTTAAAAAGAAATTTTGCTTAAATAAAACATAAAAGAAACTCTGCTTCTACTTTTTTTTAATTCCTCTCACAGAAATATCCAATTACAATTTGTCTACAGTGGAAGTACTTCTATGTGAATGAACAAAATATATTTTTTTAAATTGTGGATGTGACTGAAATTAGATAACATCATGCAGCTTATGGTCAAATGAGCAAAACCTGAATAATGTTTTTCCCGTCAGCTCTCTTGCTAAGCAGATATCTCAGTAAAACAAGTGCAAATTCATTACTTTAATAGAACTATTATATATAAATTAAATGCTACACACCATGAAATATTGGTTATATTGAGTTTGGTTGGCATATAAGTCTGCTAACACACAATCTTACCACTGGAATATGTCACGGCATGTTCTGTGGGTAGGAGGTAACTTTAAAAAATTATCATGCCAACTTTTTTAAGTTAAGACAACTTAAATTTTGTTTTCAACCCATTAACAATTAAATTAGAGGTTAAATTACTTGCAAAATTAAGTTGATGTAATTACCAACATTATTATTTGTTCACAACTTATAAAAATAAAGTTTGCAACTTAGAAGGTTCATCTAAATCAATTAATTAGTATTTTTAATGTGCATCCATGTATTAAATCAAGTAGTGGTAAAAAGGTCCTCCGAGTTAGTTTTTAAAGTGTAAGTAATTATATAAGCATTATTTACATATCCTATTGCCTACAGTGGAAGTACTCAGCCATCTATGTGAATGACCAAAAGGCTGATCGGGTTAGAATGATGTGATGCTTGAAATCATTGTTCTTTCATTGTTAACCATGGTGACCTGCAAAGAAACGTGTGCAGCCATCATTGCGTTGCATAAAAATGGACCAGGTTCACGGGCAAGGATATTGTGGCTACTAAGCTTGCACCTAAATCAACAATTTATAGGATCATCAAGAACTTCAAGGAAAGAGGTTCAATTATTTTTGAACTGGGATTTTCATACTGCTGCTCAGTGGTAAGGGGCAACATGCCTATTTTCTCTCTCCAATGAGGATACGGAAAAGACAGATGAAATTGACCTGCTCAAGAAAATGAAATTATTGCATGCTGCAGGCTTTCCAGTACATAAGCTGCATTAGTGTTTTACAAGTGGGCTTACGACCCACACGTTGCACCTAAAGCTCAGCTCAGTCAAATTGCAATCAGGTGGCTCCAGCCAGAGCTGCTCACACCATTCGGAGTGGCAGAAAGAGTGGAGATGGACTGTGTGCCTTGCTTTCTTCTTTAAAATGAACACAAGGCAATAAGCATGAGACAACCCCTGAGCATGTGAGAAATGGTGAGTGCCCTGGAGTTTGAGTTTGTCACACCTTTACTTGGCCATAAGAAACAGCAAATGGCAGAGAAGCTTCCTCCTTAATTTTCACAAAGAACAGGCCCCACAACTACTAAGTCCAGAATCACCCCACATGCCATTCAAGCCAGAAACCAACTGGGCTTCTGCTAGGGGCTTTCTCGCTAACCAAAAGTGCACTGCAGAACCAGCACAGGCACTAACCCACTTCATAAAAGTAATTGGACTTCAACGCTCCATGTTGTTAGACACTGGGGTACCATCACAATAGCCTGACCATCAGTGGTTCTGCCCAGCCCACTCTTGGGCCCTTGAGCAAGGCACTTAATCCTCAACTGCTCAGATGTAAAATGAGATAATAATGTATGTCATTCTGGATAAGGACGTCTGCTATATGTAAATCCCTCTAACCCTTTTATGTCGCTGTTCCATTGGATGAAATGTGATGGTAGCTTCACCCACTTACAAAGAGACATGAAAAAACATTGCTGGGAACAGGTATTAGAAACAGAGGGTGAAGCCGATGTGCCTCCATAGCCCTGGCCCACCTCTTATTTCAAAGTGAGGGAAAAAAATGCTTTATTATGACAACTTATGAAGAGGTGAGCCCTGGGATCTCCAAGTGATTTCCCAAGGAAAAGTTGACAAGTTGAGGATTTAGGGCAGATAAGTATGGACATAATTGGCTCATTTCTGAAATTGCCAAAAGAGCATTAGTTTATCCTGGTCATCATCGACTACGCTACACACTGTTCTGAAGCCATCCCACTGCATGAAGCCACGTGCACAAAGTCTTAGTACAGCTTTAAGCTGTGTGGGACTGCCTAAGGCGATATTGACCACAGTGTGTCCACAACCTACAATGTTTATTTTTTTTTTCATTTTTAAGTAAACTTATTTTAGCAACAGTGGGACTGCCCAATGTTGTTTTTTTTTTTTTTTTTTTTTTTTTTTTGTCAACTGACTTGGCTGAGAGCACCAGTTATTCCCCTACTGGTGATTAAACATGTACAAGAAATACAATAATAATAATTTATTCGTACACAATTTAACAGCCAGCGTGTACAAACTTCCTCTAGTGGTTGTAAATAACTTGTGTGGTCATTGTTGACTGAATTAAATGAAATAAAATAGAGACGAAGCTACAATTAATGTCCCTTAATGACATCACAAAGCTCCTCACCTTTCTGATTTGTCCAAAATGAACATGGGTCATACCCAGAAAATGTCTATAAATTAATGAATTATATTCTGTTGATGATTCATCCAGCAAATGCACAATGTTATTCCTTGTCCTACTCCTTCCTCTGAGCCTGACAAAGGGTGAAAACTGTCATATTCTGGACAACCCATCATATCCTCTGCTCTCTAAAGATGGGGATGTGATCATTGGAGCTATTTTTTCAGTACATTATGGTACAGAGTTGCAGTCATTGCAATATACTAAAAACCCACAACCTTTGATCTGCATTAGGTTTGTTGTAGTGGAGAATTTTACACTGGATTTTTTATTATAGGAAAGCATTATTGTATTTCCGTGCTGCATCATTTTAGTTTTTTTTTTAGAACCTATATATTTCATTAAAAATTTCTTATGACATAATGCATATTTGTAGGTTGAACCTACGAGGATTACGCCTTGCTCAGACCATGACTTTTGCTATCGATGAAATCAACAGAAGCTACAGCTTGCTTCCAAATATCTCAGTTGGTTACAGGATTTATGACAATTGTGGCTCACAATTGTTAAGTATGAAGGCAGCCATGAGTTTGATGAATGGTATGGAAAGAACAACAGATAATGCCTGCTCTGGACAAGCAGTTGTACAAACCATCATAGGGGAATCAGAGTCTACACTTACTGTAGCACTCACAAAAAACACAGGACCCTTTAAGATCCCAGTGGTAAGATTTTTTTTTTTTCTAAAATGTGTTTTTCTAAAAATACTGTGGAAGGAAAGCAGAGTAACCTGGTTGTAACCGACCATGCCCAGGAAGAACATACAGTACACACAGAGGACCAGAGGCAAGATTCAAAGCCTTAACCCTGGGAGTGTGAGGTGACAATGCCAACCGCTAACCCTGTGATATATATTTTCATCTTTCAATTTAATGGTCATATAATTTTTTTTCTTTAAAAAGGCTTCTGTCTAATTTTCCCATGTTAAAAGCAAATACGTATGTAAAAATGTTGCTACAATATGCACTAAAGAAGGCTATATTTCTCTCCTCAGATTAGTTATGCTGCCACATGTGAATGTCTGAGCAACAGAAAAGAGTACCCCTCCTTCTTCAGGACCATAGCGAGTGACTTTTACCAGAGTAGAGCACTGGCATATTTGGTCAAGCACTTTGGCTGGTCTTGGGTGGGAGCCGTGTACAGTGATAATGATTATGGCAACAATGGAATGGCCATTTTTCTGAAGGCAGCCAAAGAGGAGGGAATATGTGTTGAGTACTCTGAGAAGTTTGTCCGGTCGAATACAGCCAATATAATAAGAGTGGCAAATATTATTAAAAAAGGCACAGCCAAAGTGATTATCTTGTTTCTCTCAATATTTGACATGAACATTCTAATAGACCAGCTTATTCTAAAAAATGTCACTGGCTATCAGATGATTGGTGTTGAAGCATGGATTACTTCTGTCAACCTGGCAACACCAGCAAGTTATAAGGTATTGGCTGGATCCATTGGTTTTGCTGTGGGAAAATTCAACATTGCTACCTTCTCTGACTATGTTGTAAATGAATTTTGGCAAACAGATTTCCCCTGCTTGAGTACAAAGGGAAGCATTTATCAACCTCAAAACAACTGTAGCAATTATGAAGATATAATTCAGTTTAAAAATTACAGGGAAGATATATCAGAACTGAGATATGCAAAAAACATCTACAATGCAGTATATGCTGTGGCACATTCTCTACACAGCCTGTTGGGATGCACAGAAAACCAGAGTTGTAAGACAGATAAAGCAATACTATCATGGCAGGTAACACATGAAACAGAATCAAAGTAGGGTATGTTCATGACTGCATGACGTCTTGTGATAAAATAAATGTTTGTTTTCTTCATCTGTTGAAGGTTGTTGAGGCTCTTAGAAAAGTATTTTTTAAAACTACATTAGGAGAACAGGTTTGGTTTGACAGCACTGGGGCAACAGCTGCAAAATATGATGTTGTGAACTGGAAGCAAGGGTTTAATGGAGAAGTGCAGTTTAAGGTTTTGGGTTATTATGATGCCTCACTGCCAAGTGGCCAACAATTTGTCCTTAATGTTGAAGATATAGTATGGGCTGAAGAGAAAAAAGAGGTACATATACTGGGACTCATCAATTTTTAAATTTAAATGGGGAAAAAAGCCTTAAAGCTGTGTTTAAATGTTTGCATGAGACAAAATAAACAAAACTTTTATGCTAAATTTTCAAGTTTAAAAATGCTGTTTCATCATATATATATATATATATATATATATATATATATATATATATATTTTTTTTTAATCCACCATAAAGATCCAAGTGCACACAAACCCTTGCTGATTTGCATTTAGTAATGCCTACAGGGTTGTGTAAAAGGGTCAAGCTCACAGAACCAATGGATCAAAGGATACACACACACATATACATACATACATACATACAGGGTTGGACAATGAAACTGAAAACACTGGCCAATTTAGTGGCCAACCTTCATTGATTGCACATTCCACCAGTAAGAGCAGAGTGTGAAGGTTTAATTAGCAGAGTAATAGCACAGTTTTGCTTAAAATAATGCAATGCACACAACATTATGGGTGACATATCAGAGTTCAAAAGAGGACAAATTATTGGTGCGCGTTTCGCTGGCACATCTGTGACCAAGACAGCAAGTCTTTGTGATGTATCAAGAGCCACGGTAATGTCAGCATACCACCAAGAAGGATGCAAGAGGAAGCTGTTTGAAAGGGATGTCCAGGTGCTAACCCGGATTGTACCCAAAAAACATAAAACCACAGCTGCCCAACTCACTGCAGAACTAAATGTGCACCTCAACTCTCGTGTGTCCACCAAAACTGTTCGTCTGGAGCTCCACAGGATCAATGTATATGGCCAGACTGCTATAGCCAAACCTTTGGTCACTCGTGCCAATGCCAAATGTCGGTTTCAATGGTACCATCAGCGAAAAACTTTGGCTGTGGTCAATGTGGAACATATATTGTTCTCTGATGAGTCCACCTTCACTGTCTTTCCCACATCTGGGAGAGTTACAGTGTGGAGAAGCCCCAAAGAAGCGTACCACCCAGACTGTTGCATGCCCAGAGTGAAGCAAGGGGGTAGGTCAATGATGGCTTGGGCTGCAATATCATGACATTCCCTAGACCCAATACTTGTGCTAGATGGGCACGTCACTGCCAAGTTTCAGTTTTAGTTTCATTGTCCAACCGCTGTGGCAAGTGATTTTATATAAAATCACTTGCCACTTGAAGAAGACTAATTATTTTTAATTTATAATGTGATGATTGTGATGATATAGCATAACAATATAAAATTAAAATAATTAGTCTTCTTATATGTGAAGACACATGCACACTTTAGACAATCAGGATTTTTTTTTTTTTACAAATATCCTTTTTTATTTAAAGAGTAATGTGAACAATTCATAAACAAATCAATTTATCTCCAGCTTGACAAATATGGTAATTTTTTGCTAATTCTATGTTTAATTATTATTGAACTAATTTTTATTCATTTAAAGTGTACAAGAAAAATGAATTTGCAATAAAAGTTGTAATTTAAATAGTGATAAAACTGTTAAGTATTCATTTTTGAACATTAATATTATTAATTAACTGCAAGTTATATTTGCTGTATTCTTTTTTTATTTTCTGTATGGTGTGATCTGTGTTAAAACCAGTGTTTGTTATAATAATATATTGCTCATCTTAGAAGCCAAGGTCTGTGTGCAGTGAGAGCTGTCCTCCAGGAACCAGAAAAGCTGCACAAAAAGGAAGGCCTGTCTGCTGTTATGACTGTATACCATGTGCTGAGGGAGAGATCAGTAACCAGACAGGTAACATCAGCATTACCAAGTTTCAAAGACAAGTTGTTAATTGTACATTTTGTTTCCTCATTTTATCTTTTAGGGTACAATTCCTGAGCCATTGTATTAATAAATAAGTGACAAGACAATGTTGCTTCCTAATCAGAATAACAATGATTATTTTTCAGATTCAAATGACTGTGAGCAGTGTCCAGAAGAATATTGGTCTAATGTTGGTAGAGATAAATGTGTCTTAAAGGTCATAGAGTTTCTTTCAATTACAGAGGCAATGGGAATAGTGTTAGTGTTTTTTTCTTTGTTTGGAGCTACATTAACTGTGTTAGTGGCTGTTTTATTTCTAATAGAAAGAGACACTCCTATTGTTAAGGCCAACAACTCCGAGCTGAGCTTCCTGCTGCTGTTCTCCCTGATGTTGTGTTTCCTCTGTTCACTAACATTCATTGGACGGCCATCTCAGTGGTCCTGTATGCTGCGTCACACAGCGTTTGGGATCACATTTGTCCTCTGTATCTCCTGTGTTTTGGGGAAAACAGTAGTTGTGCTTATAGCTTTCAGGGCTACAATTCCAGGCAGTAATGTCATGAAATGGTTTGGGCCTCTACAGCAGAGATTTACTGTTCTGGCTTTCACTCTCATACAGGTCCTCATTTGTTTGCTTTGGTTAACCGTTTCACCTCCATTTCCCTATAAGAACATGAACTACTACAGGGAAAAGATCATATTAGAATGTAATTTGGGCTCAGTTATAGGTTTCTGGGCCGTGCTAGGCTATGTAGGACTTCTTGCTTTCTTGTGCTTTGTTTTGGCCTTTTTAGCTAGAAACCTGCCAGATAATTTTAATGAAGCCAAATTTATTACATTCAGCATACTTATATTCTGTGCAGTTTGGATCACCTTTATTCCGGCTTATATCAGCTCTCCTGGAAAATTTTCTGTAGCTGTGGAGATATTTGCTATTTTGGCCTCCAGTTTTGCTCTGCTATTTTGTATATTTACACCTAAATGTTATATTATTCTCTTTAAACCTGAACTAAACACTAAGAAAAATATGATGGGTAAAATGGCATCTAAATCACTTTAAGAAATATGTTTTCCAAATTTGCAAAAATATACATAATCATTTTAGCTGAACAAATGTTAAACATACAATGTCAAATGTCATGAAGTGAATAACGTTTTAATATCTATTGCTACTTATAGCTACTATTCATATACTGTAAATGTGAACAGATTAAATTAAATATACAATAGCAGTTGTTTCTCAACTCTGTCTGCAGAAGGAATGTATTAAGCAACATGTTTGTAATAAATAACACAAAATTCACTATTAAGCACAAATATTACATGATATATCAAATTTCATCATTACAAATACATAAATAACTCAAAGTAAAAAAATATATAAATAAAATTTAAGAGTTATATTAATCAATCAATTAGTCAGTCAGTCAGTCATCATGTAGGTCAAAGCCACCTATTGCATGCAAGTAGACCATAAAGGGCCAGTATATTGTATTGAGCTATCTATATACCTACAGTAGAAGCCATTTCAAACAGCTGTCTAGACCATGGCGGGACACACTGTGATCCATGACAAGTCCATGCACGGAATGTGATCCCTGCGATGACGCAATGAACAATGCCCCGCCCCATAAAAGCCCTTATGCACTTTTCTATTAAGATGGTTGCAATACTATATAATCCTGCCAGAGCATTGACTGCTTCAGTTAACTGCAGTGTCCAGGCAGCCTTAAACAGTATGTTCATATACAGGCAGTTCTTGCCTTGTCAACATAGTTTCATAAATAGATGATGTGGTAAAAAAAAAAAAAAAAAAAATTATATATATATATATAAGCAGATTTTTTAAATCACTCAATACCCAACCCATGATGTTTCTGCTATTTAAATAAATAAATTATATTTAAAAACTTTAAAATTAATTGATAAAACTAGTTATTGCATTATATTTCAAGACATCCTTAATTTACCTTAGTTACCTTACACAGTGTTACTGGGGTTTAAGTGATCATTAATGGTAATTTGTTATTATTAATTATGTTATTAATATTTTGTTGAGTTAATGTTACGGCTGATAAGCGTATGTTGTCAAAGTATTTGTGCACATACAATTGGGACAAAACATTTGGTATTAAAGGTAAATTTTTAAGGAGGTCTTGAAACATAATGCAATAAATAGTTTTATTTATTTATTTACTTATTTATTCATTTATTTATTATTATAGTTAAATAGTTTTTTTATACACTCTAAAAACTATTTATTTTATTTGACCCTACCATTGGGTTAAATTGGTAATGTGCTGGGTTATTTTATTTGACCCAACCAGTGGGTAAAATTAACACTATTGCTGGGTTGACACATTCCATTAGATTTTATTATTTTCAAAAAAGACACAAAATGTACAGAACTTCACATAATGCAAATAGATAGTCACAGAATAAGAAAATGTGAATAACTTAATTTTTACCAAAATGTCAGACAAAACCATATAATCTCAAGCTGACCATTTGTTAAATAT
>JAAGKR010005291.1:0-39757 GCA_011419295.1 Clarias macrocephalus | reverse complement strand
GTTCTTGCCTTGTCAACATAGTTTCATAAATAGATGATGTGGTAAAAAAAAAAAAAAAAAAAAAATTATATATATATATATAAGCAGATTTTTTAAATCACTCAATACCCAACCCATGATGTTTCTGCTATTTAAATAAATAAATTATATTTAAAAACTTTAAAATTAATTGATAAAACTAGTTATTGCATTATATTTCAAGACATCCTTAATTTACCTTAGTTACCTTACACAGTGTTACTGGGGTTTAAGTGATCATTAATGGTAATTTGTTATTATTAATTATGTTATTAATATTTTGTTGAGTTAATGTTACGGCTGATAAGTGTATGTTGTCAAAGTATTTGTGCACATACAATTGGGACAAAACATTTGGTACTAAAGGTAAATTTTTAAGGAGGTCTTGAAACATAATGCAATAAATAGTTTTATTTATTTATTTATTTATTTATTTATTCATTTATTTATTATTATAGTTAAATAGTTTTTTTATACACTCTAAAAACTGCTGGGTTAAAAAACAACCCAACCATAACCCAGCTGCTGGGTCACTATTGGACAGAATGCGCGCTGGGTTGTTTTGACCCAAGTGCTGGGTTGTACCATTTAACCCAGATTTCTGGGTTGTTCATCTGATCCAACCACTGGGTTAAATTGACACTCTTGCTGGGTTAAATGTTAAAGTGTTGGGTTATTTTATTTGACCCTACCATTGGGTTAAATTGGTAATGTGCTGGGTTATTTTATTTGACCCAACCAGTGGGTAAAATTAACACTATTGCTGGGTTGACACATTCCATTAGATTTTATTATTTTCAAAAAAGACACAAAATGTACAGAACTTCACATAATGCAAATAGATAGTCACAGAATAAGAAAATGTGAATAACTTAATTTTTACCAAAATGTCAGACAAAACCATATAATCTCAAGCTGACCATTTGTTAAATATAAAATAAATGTACTGTAACATAAACACTCTGTAAAACAAAAACAAGAGACCCCCTGTAAGTCTCAGTTACTGGGATTTTCAGGCACAACCATTTCTAGGGTTTAGAAAAGGGAAAGGGTTTTCTATGGCGTGAAAAGGGAAAAACATCCAGTATGCAGCAGTCCTGTGGGTGAAAATGCCTTGTTGATGCTAGAGGTCAGAGGAGAATGGGCCGACTGATTCAATGCTGAGTTCAAAAAACTGATTAGAATAGCAACTTTGATTGAAATAACCACTCGTTACAACCGAGGTATGCAGCAAAGCATTTGTGAAGCCACAACACGCACAACCTTGAGGTGGATGGGCTACAACAGCAGAAGACCCCACCGGGTACCACTACATCATCTCCACTACAAATAGGAAAAAGAGGCTACAATTTGCATGAGCTCACCAAAATTGGACAGTTGAAGATTGGAAAAATGTTGCCTGGTCTGATGAGTCTCGATTTCTGCTGAGACATTCAAATGGTAGAGTCAGAATTTGGCGTAAACAGAATGAGAACATGGATCCATCATGCCTTGTTACCACTGTGCAGGCTGGTGGTGGTGGTGTAATGGTGTGGGGAATCTTTTCTTGGCACACTTTAGGCTCCTTAGTGCCAATTGGGCATCGTTTAAATGCCACAGCCTACCTGAGCATTGTTTCTGACCATGTCCATCCCTTTATGACCACCATGTAGGATAATGCACCATGTCACAAAGCTCGAATCATTTCAAATTGGTTTCTTGAACATGACAATGAATTCACTGTACTAAAAGGGCCCCCACAGTCACCAGATCTCAACCCAAAAGAACATCTTTGGGATGTGGTGGAACGGGAGCTTCGTGCCCTGGATGTGCATCCCACAAATCTCCATGAACTGCAAGATGCTCTCCTATCAATATGGGCCAACGTTTCTAAAGAATGCTTTCAGCACCTTTTTGAATCAATGCCACATAGAATTAAGGTAGTTCTGAAGGCGAAAGGGGGTCAAACACCGTATTAGTATAGTGTTCCTAATAATCCTTTAGGTGAGTGTATAACTTACCAAGTATTGAAGTGGCCTTACGCCTTAACTGATAAACACTTCAGGGTTTTTATCCAGCTTTATCCAAATTTTCCCATAAGAAATAATGAAAACTCAAATTATTCGTTCGACAGCCCAAGACAATAAATACATAAAAATAATTGATACAAAATATAAAGTAAAAATAAAACAAATTAACCTGCACTTAACATTTAAAAAAAAGTAAAAATAAATCCAGACAGATAAGTGTTTCCGTTTGTATGTGCAGGCGACGTGTGTGTGGAATTAGCACCTTCTCTCGACTCATCATTAAACAGTAAAACTCCTCCTCCCCCCCAAACCTCTCTTTTTAAGTTTCACAACAAACACACACAACGGAACCACTGTTTTAACGGGGAAAAAAATAAATTTTTCTAATGACACTCACTTGAGCGCATACTAACGGAATCACTGCTGTAAAGTAAAAAAAATAATAATAATAATTTACCAACACCTTACCTTTGAAAAGAATCGTGAAAGAGTTTTCTGTGTAAAGAAAGCATGTGTGTGAAGCTGGGGACAGGGATATAAAGGCGAGAGAGAATGTGTACGTGTGTTGGTGTCAAATTATGCACGCGCACACATAGGACGGTGAGTAAAGGTGAGGGAGAGAGAGAGTGAGTGAGTGTGTGTGTGTATGACGGTGTGTGTGGGGCACAGTGTCAAATTACGTGCGCGCACACATAGGAGGAAGAGGGAGATGTTGATTATACCAGTAAGAGACGAGCACTAAGACCCAGCAGGGGAGACGATTACCCATAATTCCGCAGCGCAAGAGAGAGAAAAATCATTGGCTCAGTTGTGATCACGTGACGCTCGGTGTCAAAATAAGAGGCACATACGTGATACATGATACTCAGCACGCGCAAGAGTTTCGCTTAGTTTCCAATTCAAAATTTATAAAAAATCTTTGCTCGTCTTGCGGAACATTCGTAAACCGCGTTACTCGCAATCCGAGGTTCCACTGTACATTATACATACATACATACATTCATACATACATACTTTATTGATCCCGAATGACATTCCAGTACTCAAGCCATCATTAACTTTCAGCACACTCTAAATGTCATTGTATAAAACTTTTATTTTCTTAATATAATAAGGGCTAAAACCAAATACTTCAGGGGTTCTCAATTAGTATATGTGTTTACGTACATAAAATAGTATATGTACTCTACCAAAGTACTCTATCAAATGCTTTTTCTTGGTCTAGAGGAATCAGACCTATATTTAGCCTGTATACTCTTGAAATTTCAAAAACGTCTTGAACTCATGAGATCGTTTATAAAATATAGATCTCCCAGGTATACAGTATGTTTGATCTGTATGAATGACATCCTTTAAAACATTTCTTAGCCTTGCTGCAAACACATTTGATGAACTTTATGTTGCAATAAATGATATTAATCATTGGAAAATTATTAAATATCTGTTAGATCTACTTTTTTGGGTACCAGTGTGAGGGCTGCTTTTCTACAACTGAGTGGGAGTATTCCTTTGTTCAAGCTGACATTTAGGACTTATAAAATTAAAATATATTCCCCAATGAGATCCAGAAGGACTTTCACATAAAGGCCATTTATGCCTCGGGCTTTACCATTACTCATATTCTATAGGGCTTTCCGTCGGAAATTTTTCCAAAGTTATTAATTTAAAGTAGATTAAATGTTTGGGGCAGATTGTCCAAGAAAAGCTGTTCTGTTTTGTTGTTCACTTCCTACTAAGAGGGGTAGAGAAGAGTTTTTCATAAAATTGGACAGCTGTTTTATGAATATCAACTGTATCTGATGTCAAGGTGTGTGCCTGTGATGGGCGTGCACCCAAAACAATATCGCTCCTCACTCACTCCGAAGCTCACTAGGTAGTCATGCAGGTGTGCGAAGCTGTTCAAAACTCTCATGAAGGTGTGCAAAGGAGCGGGGCCGCCTAACTAGGCACGGCTGGTGAGCTATCGGCGCTAATGATCCCAAGCTTTTCTCCGCGCTATAAAACACAGCGGGGAATGTAGCTCGGGGTATGTCTGTTGGGAAGCTGGACTTTACTACATGGTGGGATTTACTAGAGACAGTGGCACAGAGACTTTAAAAAGGGGAATGCTGCCCTTTGATCTCTGCGAGAGGTCAGTGCGTGAACGAGCTCCGCGAGCTTCCGCTGCACCTGCACTTCCGCGCAGAGCCCGCCTTCGCTCCCCTCCGGAGAAGAGGAAAAGGCAGCAGAGAGGATTGCTTTAAGGCCCCTGATGCCAGCCGGGAAAGCCGCCCAGCCGACGGACGTCCAGGAGAGACTCCCGTCTGTGGCCGCGCCCAGAGAGAGCTGGGAGGGGCCGGTCTTGGCTCACATGCAGTGGAAGAGGTCACGCTATCAGGAGCGCAGCGTGCTCCAAAGCTGCCACTCTGTCCGTCACCCGCCACTCACCAGCCTGTGCCTGCATGCCAGTGGGGCACTGCCAACCAGACCAGCATGTGCATTACCTTCCTTTCCCTTTCTTTCCATCCTCCCTTCTTTAACCCTTTCATTCCCCATTTTTCCTAAAATAAATTACCCTTTTTCCCGTAAGAGTCGCCTTGTGTCCATGCTTTATGGTGCTGCCTGTGCAATTTATGATCAAACTCGTTGCACTGATGTATCATTTATAAAATGTTTCCATTTTCAGACCATAAATTGTGTATAAAACAGCTTTGACCCACCATTGTTACAGTTAGTCAAAAGCTGACTCTTTTTTTTATGTTTACAAAAGTAAAATTGCCTCTAAAATTCTGGTTATCTAAGATCTACTATGCACTCTTTACATAAAATCAAGCTGTGATCAGTGTGGGGACTAGCAGGCCACCTCAAAGGGTGCCATGAATCTGTCACCTTCCAGCAAATGGTGCTATGCTGACAACGTTATCTTTCTTGGTGGTACAAAGCAGCTGGAAGCGTGACCTGCTCAAAAGAGGAAACCCAGATGGCTTTCACCAACCCCGACCTCAAATGGTACAAGTCAGCAAGCCATTTTACAACATAAGAAAACAATAAAGAAGCAGTTACACATCCCCACTCAAACGGTGTAAATCAGCAAGGTAACCCCTTGAATAAGGAAGAATAAGGAAGTAGCCAGTTTCACAACCCCCACTGTTGCTGACCCACAGAATGCTTTTCCTGCTTCATCTCGTAGCTAAAGAACAAAGAACATACAGGCTTCAGGGACACTTATAATGCTAATCAGTTAAAGTATGCCAGTAGGTCAAATATAAAATGATATGTATATCATATAGAATGTTTGATGTTTCAATGTTGTGTTTAACGTGGTTATCCTAAACTTAGGAAGTAAGTTCAACATGTATAAACCCTTTCTATAGATGAAGGTATGGATGAGTATGCAAGATATGGGATGTTTCGTATTAAATGAAAGCTTGTTTTATTCAAAGCGCATTGATGTGTATGAAAAGTTTGTCATATGAACCCCTCTCATGTTCATACACTTTGTCTAAATTACTAAAACTCCAATGAGACATCCTCCCATGTGACAGACCAAATACTAGATTAATGTACGCACAAAAAAGAGGAACCATGAGGGCGTGGCCACAACCACCTCTGATTAGGACAAACGGCTGCTCCATGAGTTCAAAAAACCCACTTCCTCAAAGCTCGCGCTTCCGCCGGTGAACATCACATCGTCTGAAGGAAGAAAGCACACTCGCTCTCTCTTTCAGCTGCTCATCAAAAACTCTCAATTAGACTTCGTGCCAGAACTCCAAAGTACGGCAATGAAGAAACACTCAGAAGTTCCAGAGTGATTTTTTACTTATATTAGCCCATGTTTATTGTCAAACAGAGAGCCAGTGTTATGCTGAAAGGTTGAGTAAAAGTGAAGTTATGAACAGTTATGTGCCAGATTATGTGACAGCATCTATTGTTTTTATTTTATTATTTTTTTTTTTACTAATTTAGTGCCCTCAAGATGGGCGGAACTATACTGTGACAAAGCTGGACTAAATGTCACCGCTGGACAACACTGGCACACATACACACACTCTCTCTCTCACTCATACATACGCTCGCGCTCTCTTCCACACTCACGCACACACACACACACACACTCCCTCTCTCTCTCTCTCTCACACACACACACACACACACATACACACTCCCTTTCTCTCTCTCTCTCTCTTCACACTTGTATGTCTTTTTTTTTGTAATGTCTCTTAACCAGGTGTACGAGGGTCGGCACTCCGGTGTGCAACACTGAGTCGGCCAAACAGAGCAGCCAGGCGGCGGGCAGTTATGACGTCACTGACTGCGCCGCACCGGCGCAGCACAAGTTCCTAAATGCTCAAGAGCAAAGGGAAGAGAGATATCTGCAGGAGCTCCGTGATCTTCGGGAGTCCATTCTGCAGTCTGTGCGGCCTGCTGAGACTTCCCTCGACATGGAGAGCCTTCGAATGGACCTACCAACACCAGCAGCACGGAGGATACTCTCACAAGAAGTACAAGCACGTGATCTAGACCCCAGGACACCAAGCCAGCCAATACGGCAGTATGAACCAAAACTGCCAGCTTTCCAGCAAGGAGAAGACATTGAGAACTATCTTCGGCGGTTTGAACGAATGGTTAGGACCTGGAGGTGGCCGGAGGAGGAGTGGAGTTATCGACTCATCCCATTGCTGACAGGGCAAGCACTGGAGGCATACCTAGCGATGGACGAGGAGCAGGCGGAGATATACACTGAGCTAAGGGAAGCGCTGCTGGAGAAATTTAACATCTCACCAGAGACCTACCGCCAGCGCTTCAGAGCATCCTCTGTTCCAGTGGGCGAGTCACCGACAGAAACCTACCACCACTTAAGAAACCTCTATCAACGATGGGTACGTCCTGAGACTCACTCTAAGGAGGAGATCGGTGAGGCTATCATCTTGGAGCAGTTTCTCCGTGTGCTTCCATTTGACGCTCGCACATGGGTACGGGAGCATGAGCCAACAACTGGGATGGCGGCGGCGAAGCTGGCTCAACAGTACATGAATGGACACCGTGGAGGTCTACGCACTCAACCACCTAGAGGTACTGTACGTGCTGTTTTTGATAGCTCTGTGGCCGAGAAAGGCCATACTGTTCATACAAAGACTACACAAGAGTCATCTGGGGGTAAAGGTTTAATTTTCTCTTATTGCCAGCAGCCAGGTCACAAAGCATCAGAGTGTCCTGTGTGAAAAGCAAAACTGACTGGGTTTTGTTATGTTCCTAGAGAAGAGGACAATGTGAGGGACTCTGTTGAGGAGAGTCAAAATATGTGCCAGGTAATGGTTAACGGACATTTGTTGCAGGCTCTTTTGGACACTGGCAGTTCTATTTCATTGTTAAAATCATCTTTGTGTCTAATGTCAATTATGTGAACACCACTGCCATTCAGTGTGTACACGGGGATGAAAAGCAGTGTCCCCAAGCTGAGATTATTGTTGAGGTATATGATCAATTGTATTTATTAAATGTTGCCATAATTGATAACTTGCCAGCGGATATGATTCTGGGTCGAGATTTACCTGTTTTAACAGAACTGTTGCAAACCACAAAAAATGCTGAAGCTGTTACTCTGTCTGTTCCGGGTAATGTGTCATGTCCAGTTGTCACTCGGGCACAAGCCCAGGCAGGTCTGCAGCTCTGCCAGACTTAGACAGTAGTCTGTTGCAGGGCGGGACTAAGGGCCCTAGGAAGTCACGCCGACAGCGGCGGTTAGAAAAGTACCTGGGTCCCCCAGCCTCCAAAACTTCTGTGGATGGTCTTGGTATTAGTGGCTGGAGGATCCCAGAGGACATTGCCAAATTACAACAAAAAGATGAGTCTTTAAAGTCGCTCTTTGAGAAGGCTGGCTGTAAAAATGCAACTAACTTGTGCAATGAAAAGTGTGTTGTTTTGAATGGAGTGTTGTATCTACAAACAAACGATGTGATGCGTTTAGTTGTTCCAACTTGCTGCCGTCAAATTGTTTTACATTTAGCACACACTGTCCCCTGGCCAGCAGAAAACATACGCACGCATTAGTTCACGGTTCTACTGGCCCACACTATTTACTGATGTACAGACATATTGCAACACTTGTGCCATCTGTCAAAAGAACAGTGTTGTTTCCCAGCGGGGAAAAGCACCCCTGCATCCTCTCCCTGTGATCTCTACTCCCTTCAGACGCATTGCCATGGACATTGTAGGCCAACTTGAAAGGAGTAGTGCAGGACATCGGTACATCCTGGTGGTCAGTGATTACGCTACGAGATATCCAGAAGCCTTCCCATTACGATTCATTACCACACCTAAAATTATTCATGCTCTTGTCCAACTTTTTTCCAGGGTGGGCATCCCAGAGGGGATCCTGACAGACCAGGGAACCAATTTTACCTCACGGCTAATGGGGCAACTGAACCGTCAACTGGGCATTACTGCCATCAGAACAAGCCCTTATCATCCACAGACGGACGGACTGGTGAAGAGGTTTAATCAAACCCTGCATGCTACGCAAGTTCGTTGCAGACACAGGACGTGATTGGGACAAATGGCTGCCTTTTGTACTTTTTGCTTACAGGGAAGTACCTCAAGCCTCAACCGGTTTCTCACCATTCGAACTCCTCTATGGCTGGCAAGTCCAGGGGCCGTTGGACCTACTAAGAAACGCCTGGGAAGATTCGGCATCTAGACCCGAGGGGAGTGGCATAGTGCAGTATGTACTAGAGATGAGGGATCGACTTGAGAAGTACCGGGAACAAGCAAAAGAAAACCTACAAGAGGCACAAAAGGCTCAAAAACAGTGGTACGACAAGCATGCAAGGCTTCGAGAGTTCCAGCTGGGGCAGAAGGTACTACTCCTACTACCAACATCAGCAAACAAACTGTTAGCAAAGTGGCAAGGACCGTACACAATGGTCCGCAAGATGGGGCCGGTGACCTACGAGATTCATCACCCTGACAAAGGTAAAGCCAAACAGACTTACCACGTGAACTTATTAAAAGAGTGGAAAGAGTCGACCGGTAGGGCGCCAGAGACATCTCTTCTGGTACGGAAGGAAGGTGGAAGACGTGGAGGATGATGGTTCAGAGATAAGAGCTCAAAGACAACCGTCAGTGGTGAGCTTGGATCACCTGGATGACACAAAAAGACAAGAGCTACAGAACCTCCTGAACCAGTTTCCTGCTTTGTTCTGCCAGAGGCCTGGGCAGACCAAAATGATCCAGCACGTCTTACACTTGACCGACCCAACACCTTCAAGACAACGGCCCTACCGTGTACCAGAAAGGCTGGTAGAACTTCTAAGGGAGGAAATCAAGATGATGTTGGAGCTAGGAGTAATGGAGCAGCCCCATGGTAGCCCCATGGTCCCAAAGAAGGATGGGACCCTGCGTGTCTGCATCGACTTCCGTAGATTGAATGCCCAATCAAAGTTTGATGCCTACCCAATGCCACGTATTGATGATCTGCTGGAGAAAATAGCGCAAGCCCAGTTTATCACCACCCAGGATCTGTGCAAGGGTTACTGGCAGGTGCCCCTTGATCCAGCCTCCAGACCATATACAGCATTTCGGACACCGCTGGGACTGTACCAATTTACTGTCCTGCCTTTTGGCCTGAACATAAAGAAATGTGAGTGGGCGCGTCAGGAAGCTAGTTACCTGGGATATCACCTGGGCAATGGCCAGCTGCGACCACAAGTGGACAAGGTGGAGGCAATTCGGCGAAGCCCAAGACCCAGAACAAAGAAGGAGGTGAGGTCTTTCCTGGGGTTAGTGGACTGGTACCGAAGATTTGTGAAAAATTTTGCCTCAATTGCAGTTCCCCTGACAAACTTATTAAGTAAATCAGTGCGCAATCCAATTGCATGGACAGAGAGCTGTGAAACAGCATTAATACTTTAAAAGAAAAGATGTGTTCTAGCCCAGTCCTACAGAGCCCAAATTTCTCACAGCGGTTCCGTGCAAGTAGATGCCTCCGCCACAGGACTTGGAGCAGTGTTGGCACAAGGAGAGACAGGAGAAGAAAAACCTGTTGTTTACCTGAGTCGCAAGTTGTTGCCAAGGGAAACCCGGTATTCAGCAGTAGAGAATGAGGGTCTCACCATCAAATGGGCCCTTGACATGTTACGTTATTATCTCCTCGGCCGAGAATTCGATCTTGACACCGACCATAGAGCACTGACCTGGATCCAAACGATGAAAGATCACAATGCCAGAGTTATAAGGTGGTACTTATTTTGTTGTTTGTATTTTCTTTTGGTACTTTGGGTTTTTTTCTCCCTCTCCCCTGTTTTGTCTTTACACCTGTAAATATACTGCACCCGTGGACTGTACATTTTCCTGTGCACTGTAAATAAATTCACTTTGCACTGAAGTGCTATTGCGGGTAGAGCCATCATTTACCATCTCTTTAAGAACAATTACCCCGTCTGTAAGCGAGTGGTGGTTCTCGCTTTACCACATATACGCATCACTCAACAGAGCCATTCAACTTGATAATTTACTGTGTATAGATCAGAGCATGCAGAAGATACAGAAACAACCGTAATTCATCTACAAGCTGCTGAAATTCTCAGGAAAAACAGAAATAAAAGTGTGACAACATGGCTTACTCCAAAAAAAGAAGGAAAGTAGACTTTCCAGACTAAAAACTGAACCTTCAAAGGTGATCAATATATGTTTAAAGGTGATGGACTGGCCAAGCATGTTTCCAGACCTAAACCCCATAGAATACCTCTGGGGCATCCTGAAAAGGAGTCAAATGTCCACCACCTCTGTGATGTTGTGATGGAGGAGTGAAAGAGGATTCCAGTGGCAGCCTGTGAAGCTCTGGTGAACTCCCAAGAGAATTCAAGCCGTGCTGGAAAATGATGGTGGCCACACAAAATATTGACATTTCACATTTTCACTTAGGGGTGTACTCACTTTTGTTGTGAGGGGTACAGCTATTATTGGCTATATTTTTAGTTATTTTGAGGGGACAATAAATTTACACTGCTATACAAACTTTACACTGACTACTTTTCATTGTGTCAAAGAGTCATTTATGCAGTTTTGTCCTATGAAAGGATATAACTAAATATTTGCAGAGATGTGAGAGGTTTACTTACTTTTGTGACATATTGTAAATGTAAATGTTGTGTTGAAGTGGTTGTCACAGCATCATGCCAAATGATACTTAGATATGTCTGAACTGTCTGAATTTTAACCTGAAATGAAAATGTTGAATAAAAGTGATGTTATAAACAATTATGTGCCAGATTTAATAATATTAATAATAAGTAAAACTGAATAATTTTTCAGGGATGAGTTATTATTTTCACCACTGATAAAACACTGCTGAAGTGGTATGAGTGAATTTGAACACTCTGGAGTCATGTTAAGGCAAAACCAAATCTTTATCCAATCTACTTTCTTTGATTTCTCATCTGTGATTCACTCTCCAAAGAGGACAAATGTATATTATATTTTTTAAATTGTGCTCTAACTTTTAGCAATATACCTTTTCATCTTTTCATTTATGTTATACTATATTGAGTAAAATCTGTTGTCACTGTGTGTTTTTTGTGATTTTTTTTTTCTTTACTGCTCTCTATTTACTTTCTAATGCACCATTGATAAAGCAAAAGATCAAACAGCAAAACAATATAAGAGCAATTAACCATACACTAAAGCATTTCACTTTTCTCCTTTAACAGATAGTTGAGCATAGTTAAAATTTTCCAGTTTCTAAAATTTTAAAAATACTTTACACTTAATGATTGTCTTATTGACTGTAGTTAGCTTTCCTGGGTGCTGAAGGGGATTTTGCTAAGGTCACCATGAACACTAGAGCTGCTATTGGTTGAGAGTATTGATAAAAGTAATACCTAAGAGATGACTATTTGCAGGGTTTCAAATAAACAATACATCTACCCAGAAACTGTAGGAAAGGAAATGACAAGAAGTGACAAGTCAGTCAATAAAAAATGTGGCTGTAATGTATTATATATTTTTTGTGTTTTAGGCCATGCACAATTTTTGACTTTGCCTAATATGTCTAATGGTAACATTAATTGTCATACATGAAAAAATAGTGGGCCAATGTGGAAAATTTGGAAAAACAGGTCAATTTGGAACAAACTGGAACAAACCAAAAGAACTTAGAATCCTTTCAACCCACATAGGATGTATACAGACTGCATTGTTTCTTTCAAGTAAAAATGTGTTAGCAACAGTGGGACTGTTATTTAGGATATTAACCTTTTTTGATCAGTTGACTTAGATGAGAGGATTGCATCAAAGATGTCTAAGAGCACCAGCTCTTCTCCTATTGCTCAGGAAACTCCTAGAAGAAATACAATGATGCAAATAGTTTTGCTATGCAATTTGACCACCAGCGTACACAAGCTTATTCTTCTGGTTATAAATAATTTATGTAGTCATTGTTGCCTGAAGCAAAATAGATACAACACAGATGAAGCTACAATTCCCATCTCCTAATGACATCACAAAGTTCACCACCTCTCTGATTTGTCCAAACCGAATGGTCATACACAGAAAATTCAGATCATGTCTATAAGTATACTAAAGATATCTGTTGAGAATTTGTCTCAACAAACGCACTGGAAGAAATCTGTGATGTTCTTCCTTGTCCTACTCCTTCCTCTATGTCTGACAAAAGGAGAAAACTGCAATATTCTGGACAATCCAGCAAATCCTCTGCTATTTAAAGATGGGGATGTGATAATTGGAGCTATTTTTTCAATACATTATGGTACAGAGTTGCAGTCGCTGCAATATACTGAAAAACCACAACGTTCAATCTGCATTAGGTTTGTTTTAGTGGTACATTTCATATTGGTTTAATTTCTTATAGGAAAGCTGAATTGTATTTCTATGCTGCATTAGTTTAGTTTTTTTATATATATTGTTTATTTATTTATTTATTTATTTTTTACATTTTTTCTTTTGACAAAATGCACTTGTAGATTTAACCTCAGAGGATTACGTGTTACTCAGACCATGACTTTTGCTATTGATGAAATCAACAGAAGCAACCACTTGCTTCCAAATATCTCAATTGGTTACAGGATTTATGACAATTGTGGCTCACGACTGTTAAGTATGAAGGCAGCCATGGCTTTGATGAATGGTATGGAAAGAACAGCAGATAATGCCTGCTCTGGACAAGCAGTTGTTCAAACCATCATAGGAGAATCAGAGTCTACACCTACTGTAGCACTAGCAAAAACTACAGAACCTTTTACGATTCCAGTGGTAAGAATCAACCATTTGAATAATTATTTAATGAGAATGTTTATAATAGTTACACAACACAAATTAAATTATTTTCTCTTTATTTTTAAAGATAGGGATACAGTTAAGCCATTATTATTATTATTATTTTTACTACTACTACTCCTACTACTACTACTACTACTACTACTACTACTAATAATAATAATAATAATAATAATAATAATAATAATAATATAAATATTATAGAGGTAAGTCTTTCTAGACCTTATAGCTTATCAGCTCATTCTAAGTCATTTGTATGTGTTAATGTCTGCACATAGTTTTTCTGCCCAAAATATGCTGATGGGGATTGGTTAATCTAATCTGTCCCTTTACCACAACCCTGCCAAAAATTTGTAATACTTCGTCTCAGTCAGGTTTCTCAAGCAATTTAGTATATTTTTTCATCAGTACCAGTTTCCATGTAGACATTTTGGATAGAAGATCTCAGACATTAACAGAGACAAAGAACTGAATCCAGAATCCGGGAAGCTGAAAGGTATCAATATAATGCAAGCACACACACACTCACACACCCAATGGGCAATTTTAAACTCAAATAAACCTGAACAAAAATGTCTTTGGACTATGTGTTAAAGCAAATATACATACTTTGCTATAAGATGGACTAAAGTAGGCTATTTCTCTCCTCAGATTAGTTATGCTGCTACATGTGAATGTTTGAGCAACAGAAAAGAGTACCCTTCTTTCTTCAGGACCATAGCAAGTGACTACTACCAGAGCAGAGCACTGGCATATTTGGTCAAGCACTTTGGCTGGTCTTGGGTTGGAGCTGTGTACAGTGATAATGATTATGGCAACAATGGAATAGCCATTTTTCTGAAAGCAGCCAAAGAGGAGGGAATATGTGTTGAGTACTCTGAGAAGTTTTTCCGGTCAGATACAGCCAATATAATAAGAGTGACAAATATTATTAAAGAAGGCACAGCCAAAGTAATAATTTTATTTCTCTCACTTTTTGATATGAACATTCTAATAGACCATCTTATTCTAAAGAATGTCACTGGCTACCAGATGATTGGTGTTGAAGCATGGATTACTGCTGTCAACCTGGCAACACCAGCAAGTTATAAGGTGTTGGCTGGATCCATTGGTTTTGATGTTGGAAAACTGAACATTGATAGGTTTGCTGACTATGTTGTACATGAATTTTGGAAAACAGATTTCCCTTGCTTGGGTACAAAGGGAAACATTTCTCAATCTGAAAATGACTGCAGCAATTATGAAGATATCATTCAGTTTAAAAACTACAGTGAAGATATATCAGAACTGAGATATGCAAAAAACATCTACAATGCAGTATATGCTGTGGCACATTCTCTACACAGCCTGTTGGGATGCACAGAAAACCAGAGTTGTAAGAAAAACAAAGCAATACAATCTTGGCAGGTAACACATGAAACATAACCAAGGTAGGCTATGCTCATGACTGATACTGTCACACAATAAATGTTTGCTTTCTTAATTTGTTGAAGGTTGTTGAGGCTCTTAAAAAAGTTAAATTTACCACCACATTAGGAGAACAGGTTTGGTTCGACAGCACTGGGGCAACAGCTGCAAAATATGATGTTGTGAACTGGAAGCAAGGGTTTAATGGAGAAGTGCAGTTTAAGGTTTTGGGTTACTATGAGGCCTCACTACCAAGTGGCCAACAATTTGTCCTAAGTGCTGAAGATATAGTATGGGCTGGAGAGAAACTAGAGGTACATACACTGGGCCTCATTTATCACTCTGAGTGAAAGAAAATGTTTGAGTTAAAATCTGTCTGTGAAGATTCTCAGTCATCCAGGTAAGGTTATCTAGTTCAGTAGAAACATTCCACTACTCATTCAAGTAGCTTTTTCAGTCTAAAGTAAGTTGGAAAGTTCTATGAATTTAAAGTCCTCCAACGTTAACTGCATAAAAAAATGAATTTAGTAATGGACCATATGCTGTGGCAAATGGAACTGACATATAACCCAGCTTTGATATTCTGGGAGGAAAAAAAAAAAATTGGGTTTTAAATATCCCTTGCCTCCACATTGTGTGTTATCTTCTCCAGTCTTATCAACCACCCTAAAGAATATCCTTGCTATATACTCCATAAGTATCATAGCATATTATAAACCCATATATGAGATAATGTGGTCTTTTCATGCATGAATTTAGACAATCAGTAGGATTTTATCAAAATTTATCGGAGTTTAACAAATATCTTTTTGTTTTAATGTTTTTATACAGTAATATGAACAACTTATGCACAAGTTTTTTTTTTTTTTTTACTAACGCTCCATTTTTATTATATGTTTTTATGCAAGTAGAATTGTTAAGTAACCGTTTTTGCAAGTAAAAAGGTAATGTTAAACATTCATAGAAAAAAGTTGCATATTTGTGAGTACATTGTTATAACTCAGCAGCTATATGGAATTTTCAGATGTATAAAATTAATTGTATTTTATTATTGTAATAATAATAATAATAATAATAACAACAATAATAATAATAATAATAATAATTTTTGAATAAAATAATAATAATTATTATTATTATTATTATTAACAGACAAGCTTTATTTGCTATATTCTGTGTGATAATGTCTGATTGTTGTGATAATATATTTTTCATCTTAGAAGCCAAGGTCTGTGTGCAGTGAGAGCTGTCCTCCAGGAACCAGGAAAGCTGCACAAAAGGGAAGGCCTGTCTGCTGTTATGACTGTATACCATGTGCAGAGGGAGAGTTCAGTAACCAGACAGGTAACGAAGTTCAAAGACAAGTTGTTAATTGTACATTTTGTATCCTTCTTTTATAATTTAGGGTACAGTTGTATGAATAAATAAGTAGCAAGACAAAGTTTATGTTACTTCCTAATCAGAATAACAATGATTATTTTTCAGATTCAAATAACTGTGAGCAGTGTCCAGGAGAATATTGGTCTAATGCTGCTAGAGATAAATGTATCTTGAAGGTCATAGAATTTCTTTCCTTTACAGACGTTATGGGAATAGTGTTAGTGTTTTTTTCTTTGTTTGGAGCTACATTAACTGTGTTAATAGCTATTTTATTTCTAATAGAAAGAGACACTCCTATTGTTAAGGCCAACAACTCCGAACTGAGCTTCCTGCTGCTGTTCTCTCTGATGTTGTGTTTCCTCTGTTCACTGACTTTCATTGGTCGGCCCTCTGAGTGGTCCTGTATGCTGCGCCACACAGCGTTTGGGATCACATTTGTACTCTGTATCTCCTGTGTTTTGGGGAAAACAGTAGTTGTGCTGATGGCCTTCAGGGCTACACTTCCAGGCAGTAATGTCATGAAATATTTTGGGCCTCTACAGCAGAGATTTACTGTTCTGGCTTTTACTCTCATACAGGTCCTTATTTGTGTGCTTTGGTTAACAGTTTCACCACCGTTTCCATACAAAAACATGAACTACTACAGGGAAAAGATCATATTAGAGTGTAATTTGGGCTCAGCTGTAGGTTTCTGGGCTGTGCTGGGGTATATAGGGGTTCTTGCTTTCTTGTGCTTTGTTTTGGCCTTTTTAGCTAGAAAGCTGCCAGATAATTTTAATGAAGCTAAATTTATCACATTCAGCATACTCATATTCTGTGCTGTGTGGATCACCTTTATCCCTGCTTATATCAGCTCTCCTGGAAAATTTACTGTAGCTGTGGAGATATTTGCTATTTTGGCCTCCAGTTTTGCTCTGTTATTTTGCATATTTACACCCAAATGTTATATTATTCTTTTCAAACCTGAACTAAACACAAAGAAACATATGATGGGCAAAATGGCATCTAAATCACTTTAAGAAACATGTTCTCCAAATTATCTAGAAAAATATACATAATCATTTTAGCTAAACAAATGTTAGACATACAGTGTAAAATGTAATAAAATTATGTTTTATAGCTACTGTGTACAGTATATACGTGTAAACAGTTTAAATAAAAATGTAAAATTTGTGTCTAATCTCTGTCTGTAGTGAAAGAAAATAGTAACATGTTACTAATCAACAATGAAAGGCAATCAAATATTTAACACATGTATATATGTGAAGTAAATTTTCATTAAAAAAAGTTGTTATATACAGTATATTTTTATGAATAGGCATGAAAGTATATAATCAGACAAACAAATTAATCACTCAATTAGTCATGCAGGTATCATGTAGTTGAAATCCATCAGATATAAACAGATTATACAAGTCCTGTATTTAAAATGAAAAAAAAAAAAAAACCCTGGTAAAATATTACTGAAGTAATATTTACATTTCTGCTTGAGAAAAAGTGCAAGTGCTTACCTTGCCTTCAAATTTAATTAAGCATCAATTGTACTGAGTCTTATATAGGTCACTATAGCCCAAGACCAGAAATGGAATGAGGAAGTCTCTGGGTCTGCTGGCTATTATAGGAGGTTTGTTCTTAATTCTTTGAAGTTCATCAGTCTAAAAAGGGGGTATTACATCCTGTGCAGCTGATGGAGTTATGCAAATTGTCTTTTAATCAAATGCAAGTGAGTTTGCTTCTGCTCTGATCACTTGCCACTCCAATGGCTCTACCACATGAAGAATGTCAATTTGCAGATCACTCGTTGGTATTTGGCATTTTAGCTTTTGTATGGATGATTGTCAGAGTATTTGGGATTGGGAATATAGTCAGCAAATTTGTCTGTTTCTGTGTTTAAAGGAAAGATACATACAGTGGTTTAAGTCCATAGAGAGAACTTTCTTTCTGCCCTTAAGGCTAATAATTCCTAGATAGTTATTGCAAATAATTTTGTTAAATCGCTTTGTTAAATCGCTTGAATAAGTTTGCACTTTAAGCACATCTTAATTGCTTTATTTAATATCCATTGTGCTATTATAAACAGGCAAAATACTTATTGAACTGCAATACAAGAAATACAACAATGCAAACGGGCTGGCTAAATGGATTAACAGCCCATGCAGGAACAACATGCATTGGGCACCAATAGTAGATTTATGTATATTATGTGGTCATTGCTGTCTAAAATACATAAAATAAAACTGAGAGATGCAGGTACCATCCTGCCCCTTAATGACATCACAAAGCTCACAAGCTCTCTGATTTGTTTAAATTAAATTCTCAGACCCAGAAGACCCCAAACATGTTTATAAATATCTAAAGAACATATCAGTTCAGCTCTGAGCCAGCCCAGGCACTAGACAACTTTATAATGCTATTTCTTGTACTACTCATTCCTCTTAACCTGTCAAAGGGAGAAAATTGCTATATTCTAGACAATCCAGCAAGTCCTTTGCTATCTAAAGATGGAGATGTAATAATTGGAGCAATCTTTTCAATACATTCTGGGACGGAGATGCAGTCACTGACATATACCGAAAAACCTCCACCTTTAATCTGCATTAGGTGTGTTGTATTGGACAATTTATTGTTTGAGCATATTTTATTATTATTATTATTATTATTATTATTATTATTATTATTATTATTATTTTAAGAAAAGCTGCAGAGTATTTCAGTTCTGTATGTAATACTTATTTTATGAAAATATATGAATTGATTTTTCTTTAAAATAATGAATATTTTTAGATTTAACCTTAGGGGATTACGCTTTGCTCAGACCATGACATTTGCAATTGATGAAATCAACAAAAGCAACCATTTGCTCCCAAATATCTCAATTGGTTACAAGATTTATGACAATTGTGGCTCAAGATTGCTAAGTATGAAAGCAGCCATGGCTTTGATGAATGGTGTGGACATTACAGCAGCTGATGCCTGCTTTGGACAAGCAGTTGTACAAGCTATTATAGGAGAGACAGAGTCTACACCTACAGTAGCACTCGCAAGAACAACGGAGCCTTTTAAGATCCCAGTGGTAAGATTCAAAGATATTAAGAATAATAGGAGGAATTTACTCAATAGAAGACGTTATATATATACCTGGAATAATTAAAAGGAATAATGTAAAAAATTATGTTGAGCAATGTATTTTTTTTTTAGAATAGAATTTTTTAAAAACTATTTACTAAAAAAATACTTTGAAGTAAGTTTACTTAGTTTCAGCATGAGCTTATTTTATTATTATTATTATTTTACAAAAGCTACATGCTTTTGTGTAAAATGCATTAAGTAATTTAATTATTTTTGTCTTCCCAGATAAGTTACTCTGCCACATGTGACTGTTTGAGCAACAGAAAAGAGTACCCCTCTTTCTTCAGGACCATAGCAAGTGACTACTACCAGAGCAGAGCAATGGCATATTTGGTCAAGCACTTTGGCTGGTCTTGGGTTGGAGCTGTGAACAGTGATAATGACTATGGCAACAATGGAATGGCCATTTTTCTGAAAGCAGCTAAAGAGGAGGGAATATGTGTTGAGTACTCTGAGAAGTTTGACCGGTCAGATACCGCAAAAATGTTAAAAGTAGTTAATATTGTTAAAAAAAGCACAGCCAAAGTAATTATCATATTTCTTACACAGTTTGACATGATCAGTCTAATGGACTACCTCATTCTAAAAAATGTCACTGGTTATCAAATTGTTGGTAGTGAAGCATGGATTACTGCAGTCAATCTAGTAACACCAGCAAGTTATAGCATATTTGCAGGAGCCATTGGTTTTGATGTAGGAAAACCGAACATTAATAGTTTGGCTGACTATGCTGTTAATGGCTTTTGGCAAACAGTGTATCCTTGCTTGAATACATGGGAAAACATTTCTCAAACAGGCAACAGCTGCAGTGAATATAACGATATGATTAATTTCCAAAATTACAGTAAAGATATATCAGAATTGAGATATGCAAAAAACCTTTACAATGCAGTTCATGCTGTGGCACATTCACTACAAACCCTGTTGAGATGCAGAGAAAATCAGAGTTGTGAGAAAGACAAAACAATACAACCATGGCAGGTAACACAAAATAAAAGACACAACACAGGCTTTGTCAATGACTGATACATGTAAATCGAGAAATTAATAATTGTTTCCTTTTATCTCTAAAGGTCATTCAATCTTTAAAAAAGGTAAATTTTTCCACCAGTTTGGGAGAACAGGTTTGGTTTGACAGTGCTGGAGCAATGGCAGCAAAGTATGATGTTGTAAACTGGCAACGGGGTTTTGATGGAGAAGTGCAGTTTAAAGTTTTGGGCTATTATGATGCTTCACTGCCCACCGGACAACAATTTGTCCTGAATGAAAAAAACATAGTCTGGGCTGCAGAGACAAGAGAGGTATTTCTAATGTTTGCTTATTTTAATTGTTTAAGTTTAAAGAAGATATTATTCTTTATAAGTCAGGATTTGTCAGGCCCTGTGTAATGATTCTGGCTATGTGTATATTCCAATCTATGCTAATTACACACCATATATAAGGTTTTTGACATTACATGTGAAAACTACACCAAAATAGTGATTGAAAGCCTTTTTTTATATATATATATATTTGAAAAGCTGCTTGAATTCATGGCTGAGCAAAGGATTATATTTTAACAGCTTTATGGGATTGGCAGAAGCTTATTATTGAAAGCTTCTAAGAGGCACTTTGAATAAAAAATAAAGTAACAAAATATAAACACTATACAGCCAAATGTATGTTGACACATGACTATGAAACCCATAAGTCACAAGTGGTTTGTTTAAAAATGACATCTGGGTGTGTCTAAAAACATTTGGAGGGTATATAGCAATTATATTTGAAAAAAAGAAAGTGATTATTGCTTTTATATATATAATTTGTATTAGAAGCCAAGGTCTGTGTGCAGTGAGAGCTGTCCTCCAGGCACCAGGAAAGCTGCGCAGAAAGGGAGGCCTGTTTGCTGCTATGACTGTATACCATGTGCAGAGGGAGAGATCAGTAACCAGACAGGTAATGTCAGCTGTACAAAATTTCAAAGACAAGTTATTAATTGTATATGGTGTATAATAATTTTATTAGTTAGGATACATTTCCTCAACTGTGGCATAAATAAATGAAAACAATGTGATGAAATGTGTTCTTTTTATGAACATTACCATGATTATTTTGCAGATTCAAATAACTGTGAGCAGTGTCCAGGAGAATATTGGTCTAATGCTGACAGGGATAAATGTGTATTAAAGATCATCGAGTTTCTTTCATTTACAGAGGTTATGGGAATAGTACTTGTATTTTTTTCTTTGTTTGGAGCTGCCCTAACTGTGTTAGTAGCTGTTTTATTTTTAATAGAAAGAGACACACCCATTGTTAAAGCCAATAACTCTGAGCTGAGCTTCCTGCTGCTCTTCTCTCTGACTCTGTGTTTCCTCTGTTCACTGACTTTCATTGGTCGGCCCTCTCAGTGGTCCTGCATGCTGCGTCACCCAGCTTTTGGGATCACCTTTGTCCTCTGTATCTCCTGTGTTTTGGGAAAAACAGTAGTTGTTCTAATGGCCTTCAGGGCTACACTTCCAGGCAGTAATGTCATGAAATGGTTTGGGCCTCTACAGCAGAGACTCAGTGTACTTGTCTTCACTTTCATACAGGTCCTTATTTGTGTTCTTTGGTTAAGAGTTTCTTCTCCTTTCCCCTACAAGAACATGAACTACTACAAGGAAAAAATTATATTAGAATGTAATTTGGGCTCAGCTATAGGCTTCTGGGCTGTACTGGGGTATATCGGGGTTCTTGCATGTTTGTGTCTTGTTTTGTCTTTTCAAGCTAGAAAGCTGCCAGATAATTTTAATGAAGCTAAATTTATCGCATTCAGCATACTCATATTCTGTGCTGTGTGGATCACCTTTATTCCAGCTTATATCAGCTCTCCTGGAAAATTTACTGTAGCTGTGGAGATATTTGCTATTTTGGCTTCGAGTTTTGCTTTATTATTCTGTATATTTACACCTAAATGTTATATTATTCTATTTAAACCTGAACTAAACACAAAGAAACATATGATGGGCAAAATAGCATCTAAATCACTTTAATACATTTAAAAAGACAATTTTTAGTTTTAGTTATAAATATTAATGCACACATAGTATTGAATGTAGCTACACACACACACACACACACACACACACACACACACACACACACACACACACACACACACACACACACACACACAGTGGAACCTTGGATTACTGTGTACCAGAAGTGGGCTGGTATTCCAAAACACTCATAAACCGAATCAAAATTTTCCATAAGAAATAATTAAAACTCAAATTATTTTTTCTACAGCCCAGAAAAATAAATACATAAAATTATGAATATAATATATAAAGTAAAAAAAATAAAACAAATCAACCTGAACTTTAGCTTAAAAAAAAAAAAAAGTAAAAAATAAATCCCTATAGATAAGTGTTTCCGTTTATGCACACAGGCACTGTGTGTGTGTGCGGGTGGTTGGGGGTGTAATGGTGAGAGACTGTGTACAGTTGTGGCGAAAAGTTTTGAGAATTACATAAACAATTGGAAAAGTTGCTGCTTAAGTTTTTGTAATAGCAATTTGCATATAATCCAGAATGTTATGAAGAGTGATCAGATGAATTGCATAGTCCTTCTTTGCCATGAAAATTAACTTAATCTCGAAAAAAACTTTCGACTACATTTCATTGCTGTCATTAAAGGACCTGCTGAGATGATTTCAGTAATCGTCTTGTTAACTCAGGTGAGAATGTTGACTAGCACAAGGCTGGAGATCATTATGTCAGGCTGATTGGGTTAGAATGGCAGACTTGACATGTTAAAAGGAGGGTGATGCTTGAAATCATTGTTCTTTCATTGTTAACCATGGTGACCTGCAAAGAAACACATGCAGCCATCATTGCATTGCATAAAAATGGCTTCACAGGCAAGGATATTGTGGCTACTAAGATTGCACCTAAATCAACAATTTATAGGATCATCAAGAACTTCAAGAAAGAGGTTCAATTCTTATTAAGAAGGCTTCAGGGCGTCCAAGAATGTCCAGCAAGCGCCAGGATCATCTCCTAAAGAGGATTCAGCTGCGGGATCCGAGTGCCACCAGTGCAGAGCTGCTCAGGAATGGCAGCAGGCAGGTGTGAGCGCATCTGCATGCGCAGTGAGGCAAAGACTTTTGGAAGATGGTCTGGTGTCAAGAAGGGAAGCAAAGAAGCCACTTCTCCCCAAAAAAACATCAGGGACTGATCTTCTGCAAAAAGTATGGCGAATGGACTGCTGAGGACTGGGGCAAAGTCATATTCTCGGATGAAGCCTCTTTCCGATTGTTTGGAGCATCTGGAAAAAGGTTGTCTGGAGAAGAAAATGTGAGCGCTACCATCATGCCATACGTGTCATGCCAACAGTAAAGCATCCTGAGACCATTCATATGTGGGGTTGCTTCTCACTCACACATGAATGGTCTCAGCATGCTTCTCATCTAAGGGAGCCCACTCCCTTGGATGAGAAGCATCCTGAGACCATTCATGTGTGGGGTTGCTTCTCATCCAAGGGAGTGGGCTCACTCACAATTTTGCCCAAAAACACAGCCATGAATAAAGAATGGTACTAAAACACCCTCCAACAGCAACTTCTTCCAACAATCCAACAACAGTTTGGTGAAGAACAATGCATTTTCCAGCACGATGGCGCACCGTGCCATAAGGCAAAAGTGATAACTAAGTGGCTCAGGGGACCAAAACGTTTAAAGTTTGGGTCCATGGCCTGGAAACTCCCCAGATCTTCATCCCATTGAGAACTTGTGGTCAATCCTCAAGAGGCGGGTGGACAAACAAAAACCCACAAATTCTGACGAACTCCAATAAGTGATTATGAAAGAATGGGTTGCTATCTGTAAGGATTTGGCCCAGAAGTTGATTTAGAGCAGCCCAGTCGAATTGCAGAAGTCCTGAAAAAGAAGGGCCAACACTGCAAATACTGACTCTCTGCATAAATGTCATGTAATTGTCGATAAAAGCCTTTAAAACATATGAAGTGCTTGTAATTGTATTTCAGTACATCACAGAAACAACTGAAACAAAGATCTAAAAGCAGTTTAGCAGCAAACTTTGTGAAAACTAATATTTGTGTCATTCTCAAAACTTTTCGCCACGAAAATGGCATGTGTTGGTGTGTGTGGGGCACGGTGTTAAATTACACAGGCGCACACACATGATGACTAACGACAGGCTAAAACATAAAGGGAGAGAGAAAATGGATCTTAACCCTCTAATGAGACTTGCTTTTGCTTTATTATGCACGCACACACGTGTTATAAGAAACAGTACACGCGCGCTGTACAGACCTGCATACAAACACAAAATAAAATATGTTTTACATGCATACGCATGGTCACAGTGTTATAGTAAACAGTACACGTTGATTATACCAGTAAGAGATGAGCACTAAGACCCAGCAATGGAGATGATTACCCACAATTCCTCAGCACATGAGAGAGAAAAACTATTGGCTCAGTTGTGATCATCTGACGCTTGGCGTCAAAACAAGAAACGCATGCATGATACATGATACTCGGTACTTGTAATCCAAGATTTGCTCGTTTTTCAAGTAAAAATTTATTATTATTATTCTTGCGGAAACATCTCAAACCATGGTTCCTATGTGTGTGTATATATATATTGTTAGATTTAAGAATGTGGTTATGGATATGGATGAGAACATATTAAAGATTTAATTTAAAGAAAAATCATGATTGTGTCTTATCTCTGTCCATAGAAAAATACACACACATATATATATATAATATTATAAATAATAATAAATAATATAATATTATTTTACTGCCACTAAGAATTTCAAATGTATTTTTATTAAGTAAAATAAATATGTCTCAATGTAAATATCTATCAAATGATTAACAAAAAAGAAAGAAAGAAAGTAAGAAAGAAAGAAAGAAAGAAAGAAAGAAAGAAAGAAAAATAAATACGTTTGTCCACCAAACAAAATATAAAATAATTGAAGAAGATGATGGATGCCAAATTCTCTGCATTTATTTTACATTATCTATCAGATCAGCAGAAGGCCCTAAAGACTTGCTTTTAAGACAGCTAGCTCATTCACAAAGTAAATGCACAGAATCTCCAACAAAGAAAACAATATCTTTATTCAGAAAACTAAATGATAATGTACATGTGTACATGTGAATGTACATACACACCCTATGTACATGTATAAAATGACATAGAGATACGTATTTTTTTTTTTTTAATTGTTGTATTAATTTAACATTTACAATAACAAAGGCATAAGACAGTCAGCAATAGTAAATGGTGGGGGGTTGGCCAGGAAATAAAATGGTACAGGAGAACAAGACTTGCTTTGCCAATAACACCAGCTGTGATTCATTTAGAGGTAACAGCCATAGAATGTCTGTTTTCACGAAACACATGGTTGACACAAATTAGGTTCGGAAAACTGTGGCAAACAAACATGTACTTCATAGGATTTGGTTTATGAGAGACTCCTCAATAACCAAATATCTGTGGTACAGGTAGGTTTATTTAACAGCCTAAAAATTTGAAGTTCAAAGCTGAAAACCCAAAATGTTTAAACATATTATTTGCATATCAAAGCTTTGTTATTTGACTGCGGTTAGAGGGCATTCTTATAAAGAATACCAATGTGCAGATCAACTATTGGTATTTGGAATTTCAGCAATTTAAATTCAAGGTAGTCCACAGGTACAGGTGATTGTGGTGTGCTTTTGAGTGGAAGCCAGACAGTTACCTGGTCCAAGTTGGGTGTCTCTATGTGCTTAAAGGATGAATGTCACTTTGTGCTTGAAGGAAAGTGAGAGATCCAGTGAAATAAGAGAGCCTAATTTAGAGAACCGGCTTCCTATTCTTCATAATTAAGATTTGGATATTTAGTCCACTTACTTTTTGTCCAGTTACTTAAAATCCTCAGTAAAAAAGAAAGGCTGTAATTCATAGACAGTTATGGTCGATAATTTTGTTCAATACACTTTAATCAAATCTTGATTGCTCTATTTAAAATCCATGGTGATGCTGTACACAGGCAAAAATAGTAGAAGAATTTTAAGAAATAAAACAATACAAACAGACTGGACACATGGTTTAACAGCACATGCCAGAATAGCATGCCTTGGGCAACAATAGTAGCTAAATGTAGATTATGTGGTCATTACTGTCTAAAGTAAATACATTATAACTGAGAAATGCAGGTACCATCCTGTCTCTAAATGACATCACAAAGCTCACCAGCTCTCTGATTTGTTAAAATGAATGGTCATACCCAGAGGAAGCATGTTAATAAATACCTGAATAATATATCTGTTGAGGACTGAGCCAGCCAAAGCATTAAACAAACTTTGTGATGTTATTCCTTGTACTACTCTTTCCTTTTAGCCTGTCAAAGGGAGAAAATTGCCATATTCTAGAAAACCCAGCAAGTCCTTTGCTATCTAAAGATGGAGATGTAATAATTGGAGCAATCTTTTCAATACATTCTGGTACACAGATGCAGTCACTGACATATACAGAAAAACCTCAGCCTTTAATCTGCAATAGGTGTGGTGTATTGGAAAATGTCTTATTTGAGTCTTTTTTTTTTCTTTGAAAAGCTGGATTGCATTTCTATTCTGTATTCAAGATATTTTTTATATTTTTTTTTTTAGCTTGAATGTATAATTAGACTTTTCTTTATATAATGACTATTTCTAGATTTTACCTTAGAGGATTACGCTTTGCTCAGACCATGACATTTGCAATTGATGAAATCAACAAAAGCAAGTACTTGCTCCCAAATATCTCAATTGGTTATAGGATTTATGACAATTGTGGCTCAAGATTGTTGAGTATGAAAGGAGGCATGGCTTTGATGAATGGCATGGACATTACAGCAGCTGCTGCCTGCTCTGGACAAGCAGTTGTACATGCCATCATAGGGGAGACAGAATCAACTAATACAGTAGCACTCGCGAGAACAATGGAGCCTTTTAAGATCCCAGTGGTAAGATTCAAAGATCTTACTACTCATTAATTGGTAACTTATTCGCTAAAGCACACTAAATATACATTGGACAATTAGAGCAATAAAGTAAAAATAATATTTAATAATGTTTACATTTAAGTTGTTTGTTTGATCAATTAATAATAATAAAAAAAAACCTTTCATACACAATTGTAACATCTCGCTTGTTTTAAACATACTGTCCAAAGACTGACACGTAACTGCCCCAAGGCTAAAAGATTGTTTAATGTATATCTACATGTGTGCATGGGTTTTGTTATGTAAGGTGAATTATACTGCCTTGATCCCAATACTACTTGGACTGGCTAAGCAACCACTGCAAGCCTAACCAGGGAAAAGTGGTGAAGGTTTTATTTTTTTTAATGTGGGTGCCAAATGCTAATTTAAAATAAGGAAAAATGTACATTATGTGATTGTGTCTCTATTGTTCTCTCCTTAGATAAGTTACTCTGCCACATGTGACTGTTTGAGCAACAGAAAAGAGTACCCCTCTTTCTTCAGGACCATAGCAAGTGACTACTACCAGAGCAGAGCACTGGCATATTTGGTCAAGCACTTTGGCTGGTCTTGGGTCGGAGCTGTGAACAGTGATAATGACTATGGCAACAATGGAATGGCCATTTTTCTGAAAGCAGCCAAAGAGGAGGGAATATGTGTTGAGTACTCTGAGAAGTTTGACCGGTCAGATACTGCAAAAATGATAAAAGTGATCAATATTATAAAAAAAAGCACAGCCAAAGTAATTATCATATTTCTTACCCAAATTGACATGAACAATCTTATAGACTACCTCATTCTAAAAAATGTCACTGGTTACCAAATTATTGGTAGTGAAGCATGGATTACTGCGGTTAATCTAGTAACACCAGCAAATTATAACATATTTTCTGGAGCCATTGGTTTCGATGTGGGGAAACTGAACATTGATAGGTTCGCTGACTATGTTGTTAATGAATTTTGGCAAACAGTGTATCCTTGCTTGAATACAGAGGAAAACAATTCTCAATCAGGCAACAGCTGCAATGAATATAAAGATATGATTCAATTTAAAAATTACAGTAAAGATATATCAGAATTTAGATATGCAAAAAACCTTTACAATGCAGTTTATGCTGTGGCACATTCACTACAAACCCTGTTGAGATGCAGAGAAAATCAGAGTTGTGAGGAAGACAAAACAATACAACCATGGCAGGTAACACAAAATAAAAGACTCAACACATGCTATATCAGTGACTGATCAATGAAAATTTTTTTTTTCATTAATTGTTTTTTCATTAATTGTTCTCTTTTACCTCTGAAGGTTGTTCTATCTTTACAAAATGTAAATTTTACCAACAATTTGGGAGAACAGGTTTGGTTTGACAGTACTGGGGCAATACCAGCAAAATATGATGTTATGAATTGGCAAAAGGGGTTTGATGGAGAAGTGCAGTTTAAAGTTGTGGGCTATTATGATGCCTCACTGCCAACTGGACATCAATTTGTCGTCAATGATAAAGATATAGTCTGGGCTGCAGAGACAAGAGAGGTATTGCTAATGTTTGCTTATTTTAAGTGTTTAATTTTAAAGAAACTGGATTAGACTATTTTTCATGAATCAGGATTTGGCTACCTTCATTCCATTGCTTATTTATTTACACAAATTATACATTTTATTTGGAGGAATAATAATGTACCAAAATATAGATAAATTTTCCCTTAATACTTGAAAAATTATTGAAAAGCTGCTTGGATTCATTAATGAGTAAAGGATTATAGAAAGGTATTTCTATATTTATTAAAATTTTTTGGAAGACAGCCTAAATAAAAAATAAGATAAAATATTTTTTATTAATTCAGTAATTAATAATTGCATTTAATTAATTAATGTTCTTAAAATTGTGTATAAACAATATGGTGAAAAGTAGGTGAACACATACCTGTCAAACCCATATGTCACTAGTGGTTTGTTCAACAAGGACATTTGAGGTTATCTACAAACATTTGGCCATATAAAGTATTGTCTATATTATACATGTAATTGAAAACTACTGTTCGTAGCTATATAAAAAAATAAAAATAAAAATAAAAAAAAAACATTCTTGTCTGTATTAGAAGCCAAGGTCTGTGTGCAGTGAGAGCTGTCCTCCTGGCACTAGGAAAGCTGCACAGAAAGGGAGGCCTGTTTGCTGCTATGACTGTATACCATGTGCAGATGGAGAGATCAGTAACCAGACAGGTAATGTCAGCTTTAAAATTTTTCAAAGAAAGGTTGTTAATTGTCAATGCTGTGTCCTGCTTTTATTATTTAGAATACAATTACTTCAAGTCAATTCAATTTTGTTTGTATAGCTATATTAATTACTTAACAATGGCAGAATAAATGAAAACACTGAAATTAATAAACATGACTATGGTTATTTTGCAGATTCAAATAACTGTGAGCAGTGTCCAAGAGAATATTGGTCTAATACTGACAGAGATAAATGTGTGTTTAAGGTCATAGAGTTTCTTTCCTTTACAGAGGTTATGGGAATAATACTGGTGCTTTTTTCATTGTTGGGCACAATATTAACTGTGTTAGTAGCTGTTTTATTTTTAATAGAAAGAGACACTCCTATTGTTAAGGCCAATAACTCTGAGCTGAGCTTCCTGCTGCTGTTCTCTCTGACTCTGTGTTTCCTCTGTTCACTTACTTTCATTGGACGGCCATCTGAGTGGTCCTGTATGTTGCGTCATCCAGCGTTTGGGATCACATTTGTGCTCTGTATCTCCTGTGTTTTGGGGAAAACAGTAGTTGTGCTAATGGCCTTCAGGGCTACACTTCCAGGCAGTAATGTCATGAAATATTTTGGGCCTCTACAACAGAGACTCAGTGTACTTACCTTCACTCTCATACAGGTCCTCATTTGTGTGCTTTGGTTAAGAGTTTCTCCTCCTTACCCCTACAAGAACATGAATTACTACAAGGAAAAGATTATATTAGAATGTAACATAGGCTCAGCTGTAGGTTTCTGGGCTGTACTGGGTTACATAGGAGTTCTTGCATTTTTGTGCCTTGCTTTGTCTTTTTTAGCTAGAAAGCTGCCAGATAATTTTAATGAGGCTAAATTCATAACATTCAGCATACTCATATTCTGTGCTGTGTGGATCACCTTCATTCCTGCTTATGTCAGCTCTCCTGGAAAATTTACTGTAGCTGTGGAGATATTTGCTATTTTAGCCTCGAGTTTTGCTTTATTATTCTGTATATTTACACCTAAATGTTATATTATTCTGTTTAAACCTGAACTAAACACAAAGAAACATATGATGGGCAACATAGCATCTAAATCACTTTAATACATTTAAAAAGATTTTTCAGTCTTCAAACATATAATTTTTTGTTTTAGTTACAAATGTTAATACACACATAGTATCAAATATAGATTATACATATATAGTTAGATATAAGAATGTGCTTATGGATATGGATGAGAACACATTAAAGATTTCACTTAAAGAAAAAATCATTATTGTGTCTTATCTTTGTCCATAGAAATATACAAACAGTATATAAATAAATATATGTACATTTTTTTAAATTATTTTACTGCCACTAAAAATTTCAAATGTATTTTTAATTAAGTAGTAAAGTAAATATGTCTCAATGTAAATACCTATCAAATGATCAACAATAAAGAAAGAAAGAAAGAAAGAAAGAAAGAAAGAAAGAAAGAAAGAAAGAAATAAGTTTGTCCACCAAACAAACTATCAAATAATTGTAGGAGATGATTGATGACAAATCCTCTACATCTTTTACACTATCTATCAAATTAGCAAAAGCCACTGAAGACTTGCTTTTAAGACGGCTAGCTCATTTACAAAGTGACTGCACAGAATCTCCAACAAAGAAAACAATAGAAAACTACATGAAAACCATATTGCCATGTAGAAAATGACATGGAGAAGTAATTAATTCATTTATTTATTGTTCTATTAATTTTACATTTACAATAATGAAGGTATAAGACAGTCAGCAATAGTAAATGGTGGGGGGGTTGGCCAGGAAATAAAATGGTACAGGAGAAAAAGACTTGCTTTGCCAATAACACCAGCTGTGACTCATTTAGAGGTAACAGCCACAGAATGTCTGTTTTCACGAAACATGGTTGACACAAATTAGGTTCGGAAACCTGCGGCGAACAAACATGTACTTCATAGGATTTGGCTTATGAGAGACTCCTCAATAAGCAAATATCTGTGGTACAGGTTGATTTATTTAAGAACCTAAAAATTTGAAGTTCAAAGCTGAAAACCCAAAATGTTTAAACATATTATTTGCATATCAAAGCTTTGTTAGTTGACTGCGGTTAGAGAGCATAGTGGCTCTACCTTATGAAGAATACCAATTTGCAGATCAATTATTGGTATTTGGAATTTCAGCAATTTAAATTCAAGGTTAATTCAAAGTGACATAAGAGAGCTTAATTTAGATAACCAGCTTCCTATTCTTCATAATTAAGATTTGGACATTTCGTCCACTTACTTTTTGTCCACTTACTTAAAATCCTCTGTAAAAAAGAAAGTGTCACGAGCAACTGAGGGACGAACACAGCAGCCCTACCAGTTAGCCCGTGTTGCGTGGACGGTAAACCCAAATGCGGAAGCAGAGCGAGTAGGCAGGATAACCACGCATTTACTCTTAGAACTCTCTTACAAAAAGAGCAAGGATCTACACAAATAAACCCGCGTTCTAGCAACACACACTCAATCAAGGAAGCAACCTGAATAGGTGAGTACTCACGGAATCGTTGGTGAAGCGATAGCGAAGGCATGAATGAACTCAATGACTGAGCGATGTGAAGCGCCATCTTGTTTCCTTTTATGCTTTCTGAAAGCGCAACCGTCTTACTTCCGGGTCCTCATGCCAGTCTCGGTGTGAGTGTGCATGACAGTACCCCCCTGTCCAGGAACGACTCTAGACAGTCCAGGGGTTGAGGATACCCGACGACGGTAGTCCTGTATGAGCTCGGGGTCAAGGATGAACCGGGCTGGAATCCAAGACCGTTCCTCTGGGCCATAGCCCTCCCGGTCAACTAGGTACTGCATACCTCTGCCCCGAGGACGTGAGAGCGAGGATCTGGCGTACAGTATAGGCGGGACTACCCTCAATGATTTGGGGAGCGGGAGTAGGGTGGGTGGGTGGAACCATTGGTGAAGTGATGAAGGGTTTGAGCTGGGAGATGTGGAATATCGGGTGGATCTGGAGCGCCGCAGGCAGCTGGAGCCGGTAGGTGACAGGATTGACACGGAGGGTGATGCGATATGGACCGATGAATCTGGGTGAAAGCTTTTTGGAGGTGTAGATTTTTCGTGGACAGCCACAACTTGTCACCTGTGTGGAACATTCGTCCCGGGGTGGTGTCGACGGCGATGTTGTGAGATGTAGCAGGTGTTTGCGAGCCAGATGGCCTCCTTGGCTTGAATCCAGGACCGTCGACACCTTCGGACCGACTGTTGGGCCAAGGGTATTTCAACCTCCGATTCTTGGTGTTCGAACATCGGAGGTTGGAAACCCTGGCATACCTCAAATGGACTCAGCTTCGTGGTGGAGGAAACGTGGAGGTTGTGTGAGAGCTCCGCCCAAATGAGGTAGCGAGCCCAGGAGCACTGGCGGTCAGCAACGAAACATCTTAGGTAGCGCTCCAGCTGTTGGTTGGCCCGTTCCATCTGACCATTCGTTTGGGGGTGGTAGCCTGAGGAGAGACTGCAGGTAGAATCGATCAGACGGCAGAAGGGCTTCCAGAACCGTGCAGTGAACTGGGGCCCCCTGTCCAAGACGATGTCCTTAGGGAACCCATGCAGACGGACTACGTGCTCTAATATCAGCTCGGCTGTCCTTTTAGCTGATGGGAGTCCGGTGAGGGCCACCAGGTGCACAGCTTTGGAGAACCAATCCACTATGGTCATGATGACGTTTTTCCCTTCGGATGCCGGCAGGCCCGTGATGAAGTCGAGGGCAATGTGCGTCCAGTGTCGACGGGGGACTGGGAGTGGTTGGAGTTCCCCCGGTGTTGGTTGATTGGAGGTGGCGCACACTGGGCACGCCCGAACGAACTTCTCGACGTCCTTGGCCATTGAGGGCCACCAGAAAGCACGCTCGATGTATTTGAGGGTGTGCTGCGTGCCTGGGTGCCCTGGCAGCGGCGAGGAGTGACCCCATTTGATGACGGCCTTGATATTCCTGGGTACAAAGAGTCATCCAGGCGGGGCCCCTGACGTTCGGTCTCCGTGGCCTATGCCTCGTCTCCAATTCCCAACGGAGCGGGGCGATGACTCTGGAAGGTGGCAGGACAGACGTGGGGTCCGCCCGGGGGACATCTCCCTCGTGTTGTCGGGAAAGTGCGTCGGCTTTGATGTTCTTTGACCCCGGGCGATAGGATAGGTGGAAATCAAAAGACTCGAAAAAAAGAGCCCACCGCGCCTGCCTGGGGTTGAGTTGTTTTAGGTTCTTGCTAGTAATGAGGTTTAGGTGGCCGGTCCAGATGATAAATGGTTCTCTGGCGCCCTGGAGCCAGTGTCGCCATTCTTCCAAAGCCCACTTTATGGCCAGCAGCTCGCGGTCCCCTACCCTGTATTGCTGCTGAGTGGGATCAAATTTTTTGGAGAAGAAACTACAAGGGTGTAGTTTCTGGTCTGGACCCCGCTGGGAGAGAACAGCCCCAGCGCCCACCTCTGAGGCGTCCACCTCCACAACGAATTGTTGGTTGGCATCTGGATGGAGGAGAATTGGAGTGGTGGTGAATAGATGGCAGAGTTTGGAGAATGCACTGATGGCAGTGGAGTCGAGTTGGAAGGGATGAGATGAGGGGCGAGATAGTGCGGTTAGGGGTGCTGCGACTGTACTGTAGCCCCGGATAAAGCGACGATAGAAGTTCACAAACCCAAGAAACCGTTGAAGCTGTTTGAGAGTCTTGGGTAGGGGCCAATGACGTACAACCTCAAGCTTCTGGTGGTCCATGGCCACACCCTGGGACAAGATGACAAAGCCCAGGAATGTGGTAGAGCGCTTGTAAAAAGCGCACTTTTCCAACTTACAGTACAGTCGGTGGGCGAGCAATCACTTAAGGACGGCCCTGACGTGTCGGATGTGTTCTTCGGCGGTGCGTGAGTAGATGAGTAAATCGTCTAGGTAGACGAATACCCATTTTCCCAACATGTCCTGGAGAACATCGTTCATAAACTGCTGGAAAGCTGCGGGGGCGTTACAGAGTCTGAAGAGGATAACAAGGCTTTCGTAATGTCCATTAGGGGTGATGAAGGCTGTCTTCCACTCATCGCCCTCTCTGATACGCACCAAGTTGTAGGCGCTCCGGAGATCCAACTCCGTAAAAATGGTGGCGCCAGAGAGGGCGCCCAGGGTTGAGTTGGTAAGAGGCAGCGTGTGTCGGTTTTTTATGGTGACGTTATTCAGCCCCCCATAGTCAACACAAGGACGTAATTCGCCCGTACTCTTCTTTATGAAGAAAAACCCCGCAGCAGCGGGCGGGGAAGAGGTTCAGATGGTACCCTGATGGAGAGCGGAGAACACATACTCCTCCATCGCCCGCGTCTCGGTGGAAGAGAGAGAGTATAGACGGCCGCAGGGTGGAGTGGAACCTGGCTCGATCTCAATAGCCAGGTCGTAGGGGCGATGCGGAGGAAGATGGTTGGCACGTCTCTTACAAAAGACCTCAGCCAGGTCTCGATATGCAGGAGGGATGGCATTGGTGTCAACATCGGGGGCCTCCCTAGAGCACGTCCCAGCCGGCATTTGTAGGCAGAGTTCGAGGCAGGTCGGGCCCCATTGCAGTATCTGGTTTTGAAACCAGGAGATGAGAGGGTCATGCTGTAATAACCAGGGGTAGCCTAAGATGATGGGTGGCTAGGAAATGGAGGTGAGGTGAAAGCGGATTTCTTCTTGGTGTTGGTCAATGGTGAGGGTGATGGGCCGAGTCTGGGTGGTGATAGGGCTGGAGGAAAGGGGCCGACCGTCGACGGATGTCACTCGGACTGGCTGGGATAACGCCTCAGTCTCCACCCCCAATCTCTTGGCATAGGAGGAGTCAATAAAGTTTCCGGCAGCCCCGGAGTCGATGAACGCGGAACTTTGGACTCGTCTGTGGCCAAATTGGAGGTGTACCTGAACCATGAGATGCGAGATGCTGGGTGTGGTGGCGGCGAGATGGAGGTGACCCGGTGAGCTGCCCCCCTGACTCACCGGGCCTGATCGTTTCACGGGCGTGAAGGGCATATAGCTCTATGGTGTGCCTCTGAACCACAATAGGCGCAGAGTCCCGCCCTGAAACGTCATTCTCGCTCTGCAGGGTTCAAGGAGGCGCGTCCTAGTTGCATGGGTTCCCCGGCTACCGTGTCAACCCGGCAGACGCCCTAGTGGGGGTGGTGAAAGCTGGTGATCGGGGCGTGGAATGTGAAAAAAGGGGCGTGATGGGCGGCAGGGTTCGGGGGGCTGGCTTCGGATGAGCGAGCAGGCACTGGACCAGCTGGACCAAACCCTCCAGTGTAGCCGGAAGCTCTCGCCCGACGAGCTCGTCCTTGATGCGAGAAGCCAGTCCTTCGTAGTAAGCCGTCCACAGGGCGGCGTCCCCCCAGGTGGTCTGCACAGTGAGGGTAAGGAAATCTGCGGTGTAGCGGCTCACGGATGACCCACTCTGCCGCAGATGGTACAGTTTGCTGTCGGTCTCCACCTCAGCAGGAGGATGTTCGAAGGTCAGTTTGAGTTGGCGGGTGAATTCTCTGTATGTATAGGCTATGTCCGAATCTGACCTGAGAACCGCCGTGGCCCACTCAGCTGCCTGCCCGGATAGCAACGAGATGAGAAGTGCAATGCGCAGACAGTCTGTGGAGTACCTGGTGGAATTGAACTCAAACACAAGATCTAATGCTGTTAAAAACACACTGCACTTCCCATCTGTGCCATCCCACTTATCTGGTAAAGCAATGAAAATGTCAGAGGAGGGGGAAGGGGGCGGCGCCGCAGCCCCCCCCCCCCCCGCGCCACAGCCGACTGAACAGCCACCTCGCGGAGGGTCGCGTTCTCCTGCCGCAGCTCCGCCACCTCGCGGCGCAAAACCGCGACGTCTTGGAGCTCCTTTCGGAGAGACATGACTTCACCACGGAGCTCATTGATCAGCTTGGCATGCTAGTCAACCACCGCGCAGAGGCAAGCAAACTCCGCTGGGTTTACTGCTTTGGGCTCAGTCATTCTGTCACGAGCAACCGAGGGACGAACACAGCAGCCTTAGCAGTTAGCCCGTGTTGCGTGGACGGTAAACCCAAACTCAGAAGCAGCGCGAGTATGCAGGATAACCATGCATTTACTCTTAGAACTCTCTTACAAAAAGAGCAAGGATCTACACAAATAAACCCGGTTCTAGCAACACACACTCAATCAAGGAAGCAACCTGAATAGGTGAGTACTCACGAAATCATTGGTGAAGCGATAGCGAAGACATGAATGAACTCAATGACTGAGCGATGTGAAGCGCCATCTTGTTTCCTTTTATGTTTCTGAAAGCGCGACCGTCTTACTTCCAGGTCCTCGTGCCGGTCGCGGTGCGAGTGTGCATGACAGAAAGGCTGTAATTCTTAGACAGTTATGGTCGATAATTTTGTTCAATACACTTTAATCAAATGTTGATTGCTCTATTTAAAATCCATGGTGATGCTGTACACAGGCAAAAATAGCAGAAGAGTTACAAGAAATTAAACAATACAAACAGACTGGACACATGGCTTAACAGCACATGCCAGAATAGCATGCCTTGGGCAACAATAGTAGCTAAATGTATAGTATGTGGTCATTACTGTCTAAAGTAAATACATTATAACTGATAAATGCAGGTACCATCCTGTCTCTAAATGACATCACAAAGTTCACCAGCTCTCTGATTTGTTAAAATGAATGGTCATACCCAGAGGAAGCATGTTAATAAATACCTGAATAATATATCTGTTGAGGACTGAGCCAGCCAAAGCATTAAACAAACTTTGTGATGTTATTCCTTGTACTACTCTTTCCTTTTAGCCTGTCAAAGGGAGAAAATTGCCGTATTCTAGAAAATCCAGCAAGTCCTTTGCTATCTAAAGATGGAGATGTAATAATTGGAGCAATCTTTTCAATACATTCTGGTACACAGATGCAGTCACTGACATATACAGAAAAACCTCAGCCTTTAATCTGCAATAGGTGTGGTGTCTCGGAAAATGTCTTATTTGAGTCTTTTTTTTTTTCTTTGAAAAGCTGGATTGCATTTCTATTCTGTATTCAAGTTGCCTAAGTTTTTTTTAGCTTAAATATATAATTAGACTTTTCTTTATATAATGACTATTTGTAGATTTTACCTTAGAGGATTACGCTTTGCTCAGACCATGACATTTGCAATTGATGAAATCAACAAAAGCAACTACTTGCTCCCAAATATCTCAATTGGTTATAGGATTTATGACAATTGTGGCTCAAGATTGTTGAGTATGAAAGGAGGCATGGCTTTGATGAATGGCATGGACATTACAGCAACTGCTGCCTGCCCTGGACAAGCAGTTGTACATGCCATCATAGGGGAGACAGAATCAACTCCTACAGTAGCACTCGCAAGAACAATGGAGCCTTTTAAGATCCCAGTGGTAAGATTCAAAGGTCTTACGACTCATCAATTGGTAACTTATTCGCAAAAGCACACTAAAATATACATTGGACAATTAGAGCAATAAAGTAAAAATAATATTAAATAATATTTACATTTAAGTCACAATTATTTGTTTGATCAATTACAAAAAAAAAAGTTTTAGTTTATTTAAAGTTTTATTTATTATTATTTATTAATGTGGGTGCCAAATGCTAATTTAAAAAATGTACATTATGTGATTGTGTCTCTATCGTTCTCTCCTTAGATAAGTCACTCTGCCACATGTGACTGTTTGAGCAACAGAAAAGAGTACCCCTCTTTCTTCAGGACCATAGCAAGTGACTACTACCAGAGCAGAGCAATGGCATATTTGGTCAAGCACTTTGGCTGGTCTTGGGTTGGAGCTGTGAACAGTGATAATGACTATGGCAACAATGGAATGGCCATTTTTCTGAAAGCAGCCAAAGAGGAGGGAATATGTGTTGAGTACTCTGAGAAGTTTGACCGGTCAGATACTGCAAAAATGATAAAAGTGGTCAATATTATAAAAAAAAGCACAGCCAAAGTAATTATCATATTTCTTACCCAAATTGACATGAACAATCTTATAGACTACCTCATTCTAAAAAATGTCACTGGTTACCAAATTATTGGTAGTGAAGCATGGATTACTGCGGTTAATCTAGTAACACCAGCAAATTATAACATATTTTCTGGAGCCATTGGTTTTGATGTAGGAAAACCGAACATTAATAGTTTGGCTGACTATGCTGTTAATGGCTTTTGGCAAACAGTGTATCCTTGCTTGAATACATGGGAAAACATTTCTCAAACAGGCAACAGCTGCAGTGAATATAACGATATGATTAATTTCCAAAATTACAGTAAAGATATATCAGAATTGAGATATGCAAAAAACCTTTACAATGCAGTTTATGCTGTGGCACATTCACTACAAACCCTGTTGAGATGCAGAGAAAATCAGAGTTGTGAGGAAGACAAAACAATACAACCATGGCAGGTAACACAAAATAAAAGACACAACACAGGCTTTGTCAATGACTGATACATGTAAATCGAGAAATTAATAATTGTTTCCTTTTATCTCTAAAGGTCGTTCAATCTTTAAAAAAGGTAAATTTTTCCACCAGTTTGGGAGAACAGGTTTGGTTTGACAGTGCTGGAGCAATGGCAGCAAAGTATGATGTTGTAAACTGGCAACGGGGTTTTGATGGAGAAGTGCAGTTTAAAGTTTTGGGCTATTATGATGCTTCACTGCCCACCGGACAACAATTTGTCCTGAATGAAAAAAACATAGTCTGGGCTGCAGAGACAAGAGAGGTATTTCTAATGTTTGCTTATTTTAATTGTTTAAGTTTAAAGAAGATATTATTCTTTATAAGTCAGGATTTGTCAGGCCCTGTGTAATGATTCTGGCTATGTGCATATTCCAATCTATGCTAATTACACACCATATATAAGGTTTTTGACATTACATGTGAAAACTACACCAAAATAGTGATTGAAAGCCTTTATATATATATATATATATATATATATATATATATATATATATATATATATATATATATATATATATATATATATATATTTGAAAAGCTGCTTGAATTCATGGCTGAGCAAAGGATTATATTTTAACAGCTTTATGGGATTGGCAGAAGCTTATTATTGAAAGCTTCTAAGAGGCACTTTGAATAAAAAATAAAGTAACAAAATATAAACACTATACAGCCAAATGTATGTTGACACATGACTATGAAACCCATAAGTCACAAGTGGTTTGTTTAAAAATGACATCTGGGTGTGTCTAAAAACATTTGGAGGGTATATAGCAATTATATTTGAAAAAAAGAAAGTGATTATTGCTTT
>JAAGKR010005290.1:0-52380 GCA_011419295.1 Clarias macrocephalus | reverse complement strand
CAGACGGCAGAAGGCCTTCCAGAACCGTGCAGTGAACTGGGGCCCCCTGTCCGAGATGATGTCCTTTGGGAACCCATGCAGACGGACTACGTGCTCTAGTATCAGCTCGGCTGTCTTTTTAGCTGACGGGAGTCCGGTGAGGGCCACCAGGTGCACAGCTTTGGAGAACCGATCCACTCTGGTCATGACAACGTCCTTTCCTTCAGAGACCGGCAGGCCCATGATGAAATCAACGGCAATGTGCATCCAGGGTCGACGAGGAACTGGGAGTGGTTGGAGCTCCCCTGGTGTGGGTTGGTTGGAGGTCTTGGCCCTGGTGCACACTGGGCACGCCTGGACAAACTCCTCGACGTCTTTGGCCATTGAGGGCCACCAGAAGGCGCGCTGGATGTACTGAAGGGTGCGCTGCGTGCCTGGGTGCCCTGACAGCGGCGAGGAATGACCCCACAGGATGACGTCGGCCTTGATGTTCCCGGGTACGTAGAGTCGTCCAGGCGGCACACCTGCCGGTTCGGTCTCCGTGGCTTGTGCCTGGCGAACCCTCGTCTCCAGTTCCCAACGGAGCGGGGCGATGATCTTGGTGGGTGGCAGGACAGACGCGGGGTGGTAGGATAGGTGGAAATTATAATGCTCGAAGAACAGAGCCCACTGCGCCTGCCTTGGGTTGAGCTGTTTCAGGTTTTTGATGGAGATGAGGTTTTGGTGGTCGATCCAGACAATAAACAGTTCTCTGGTGCCCTGGAGCCAGTGTTGCCATTCCTCCAATGCCCACTTTATGGCCAGCAGCTCGCGGTCCCCTACCCCGTATCGCTGCTGAGTGGGGTCAAATTTTTTGGAGAAGAAACTACAAGGGTGGAGTTTCTGGTCTGGACCCCGCTGAGAGAGAACAGCTCCAGCACCCACCTCTGAAGCGTCCACCTCCACAACGAACTGTTGGTTAGCATCTGGATGGAGGAGAATTGGAGCGGTGGTGAATCGATGGCAAAGCCTGTGGAAGGCGGTGATGGCAGTGGAGTTGAGTTGAAAGGGATGAGGTGATGGGCGAGTCAGAGCAGTTAAAGGTGCTGCGACTGTACTGTAGTCCCAGATAAAGCGACGATAGAAGTTCGCAAACCCAAGAAACCGTTGAAGTTGTCTGAGAGTCTTGGGTAGGGGCCAATGACGTACAACCTCCAGTTTCTGTGGGTCCATGGCCACACCCTGAAACAAGATGACAAAACCCAGGAACGTGGTGGAGCGCTTGTGAAAAGCGCACTTCTCCAACTTACAGTACAGTCGATAGGCGAGCAATCTCTTGAGGACCGCCCTGACATGTTGGATGTGCTCTTCGGCGGTGCGGGAGTAGATGAGGATATCATCTAGGTAGACAAATACCCATCGTCCCAACATGTCCCGGAGCACGTCATTAATAAAGCTTTGAAAACCTGCTGGAGCATTACAGAGTCCGAAGGGGATGACTAGGCTTTCGTAATGTCCAGTAGGGGTAATAAATGCTGTCTTCCACTCATCGCCCTCCCTGATACGCACCAAGTTGTAGGCGCTCCGGAGGTCCAACTTTGTGAAAATGGTGGCACCAGAGAGGGCGTCCAGGGCTGAGTTGGTAAGAGGCAGCGGGTGTCGGTTTTTTATGGTGATGTTGTTTAGTCCCTGATAATCGACACAGGGACGTAATTCGCCCGAACTCTTCTTTACGAAGAAAAATCCCGCGGCAGCGGGCGAGGAGGAGGGTCGGATGGTACCTTGGCGGAGAGCGGACGACACATACTCCTCCATCGCCCGCGTCTCGGTGGGAGAGAAAGAGTATAGACGGCCGCGGGCTGGAGCGGAACCCGGCTGGATCTCAATCGCCAGGTCACAGGGGCGATGAGGAGGAAGGTGGGTGGCGCGTCTCTTACAAAAGACCTCAGCCAGGTCCCGATATGCAGTGGGGATGGCGTTGGTGTCGACATCGGGGACCTCGGGCTCCCTAGAGCATGTCCCAGCCGGCGCCCGTAGGCAGAGTTTGAGGCAGGCCGGCCCCCACTGCAGGATCCGGTTTTGGGACCAGGAGATGAGAGGGTCGTGTTAGAGCAGCCATGGATATCCGAGGATGATGGGTGGCGAAGAGATGGAGGTGAGGTGAAAACGGATTGATTCTTGGTGTTGATCGATGGTGAGGGTGATGGGTCGAGTCTGGGTGGTGATAGGGCTGGTGGAAAGGGGCCGACCGTCTACGGATGTTATTCGAATGGGCCTCAGTCTCCACCCCCAATCTTTTGGCGTAGGAGGAGTCAATAAAGTTTCCGGCGGCACCGGAGTCGATGAACGCGGAGCTTTGGACTCGTTTGTGGCCAAATTGGAGGTGTACCTGAACCATGAGACGCGAGATGCTGGGGGTGGTGGTGGCGAGATGGAGGTGACCCGGTGAGCTGCCCCCCTGATTCACTGGGCCTGGTCGTTTCCCGGACGTGAGGGGCATATCGCTCGATGATGGGCTGCTGACCCACAATAGGCGCAGAGTCCCTCCCTGAAACGTCGTTCTCGCTCTGCAGGGTTCAAGGAGGCGCGTCCTAATTGCATGGGTTCCCCGGCTCCCGTGTCAACCACGGCGGGAGGTGGAGACCCGGCAGACGCCCGAACGGTGGTGGTGAAAGCTGGTGATCGGGGCGTGGAATGTGAGAAGAGGGGCGTGAGCTGGACCAAACCCTCCAGGGTAGCTGGAAGCTCTCGCCCGGCAAGCTCATCCTTGATGTGAGACAACAGTCCTTCATAGTAAGCCGTCCAGAGGGCGGCATCCCCCCAGGTGGTCTGCACGGCGAGGGTGCAAAAGTCTGCAGTGTAACGGCTCACGGGCGACCCACCCTGCCGCAGATGGTACAGTTTGCTGGTCTCCACCTCAGCAGCAGGATGCTCAAAGGTCAGCTTTAATTGGTGGGTGAACTCTCCATATGAGTAGGCCGTATCTGAATCTGACCTAAGAACCGCCGTGGCCCACTCAGCTGCCTGCCCGGACAGCAGCGAGACGAGGAGTGCAACGCGCAGTCGGTCTGTGGAGTACCTGGTGGGATTGAACTCAAACACAAGATCCAAAGATGTTAAAAGCACACTGCACTTCCCATCTGTGCCATCCCATTTATCCGGTAAGGCTATGAACACATCAGAAGAGGAAAGGGGGGGGGAGGGGGCGGCGCCGTCGCCGCCGCGGTGGGCATGGCCACAGCCGGCTGAACAGCCGCCTCGCGGAGGGTCGCGTTCTCCTGCCGTAGCTCCGCCACCTCGCGGCGCAAAACCGCAACATCTTGGAGCTCCTTACGGAGAAAAGCAACTTCCCCATGAAGCTTATTGATCAGCTCGGCATGCTGGTCAACCACACCGCAGATGCGGACAAACTCCGCTGGGTCTACTGCTTTGGGCTCAGTCATTCTGTCACGGGCGACCGAGGGGAGAAGACAAAAACCTTAGCAGGTAGCCCGTGTTGCGTGGACGGTAGACCCAAATGCGGAAGTAGCGCGAGCAGGCAAGATAACCACGCGTTTAATCTCAGAACTCTCTTACACGAAGAGCAAGGATTTACACAAATAAACCCGCGTTCTAGCGACACACACTCAATCGAGGAAGCAAACCAAATTGGTGAGTACTCACGTGAGAAGCAGTAACGCATCGGCGAAGGCATGAATTGAACTCAATGACTGAGCGATGTGACGCGCCATCTTGTTTCCTTTTATGCGTTCCTGTAAGCGCGACCGTTTTACTTCCGGGTCCTCGTGTCGGTCGCGGAGTGAGTGTGCATGACACTAGGTCTGGACACAATGACCCATATGTGGCCCAGACTATGTCGCTATGCATTTCCTGCGATAGCTTTGCTCCCGGGAGTCCTGGTGAAGGTCCGTCAACAGTGCCTTTTATTGATAGCGCCCCACTGGCCGCCACTAGACAAACTTTGCCATGTTGGGTGAGAGATGCTATTGCCTACGAAGTCAGAAGGTGTCCCCTTGCAGCAAGTGTGTGATGTGGCAGGTTGGTCCTCTCTGCACTCATTTGTCAGATTTTATAGTTTGGATATCCATGCCACTCCAGGCTCGGGGGTCCTCGAGTCATCATCCCAGAATTATGTCTGAGACCTCTTTGGTAACTGTGTGCACACTACAGTCGTGGCCAAAAGTTTTGAGAATTATATAAATATTGGAAATTGGAAAAGTTGCTGCTTAAGTTTTTATAATAGCAATTTGCATATACTCCAGAATGTTATGAAGAGTGATCAGATGAATTGCATAGTCCTTCTTTGCCATGAAAATTAACTCAATCCCGAAAAAAACTTTCCACCGCATTTCACTGCTGTCATTAAAAGACCTGCTGAGATCATTTGAGTAATCGTCTTGTTAACTCAGGTGAGAATGTTGATGAGTACAAGGCTGGAAATCATTATGTCAGGCTGATTGGGTTAGAATGGCAGACTTGACATGTTAAAAGGAGGGTGATGCTTGAAATCATTGTTCTTTCATTGTTAACCATGGTGACCTGCAAGAAGAGCAGCAAAAAAGCCACTTCTCTCCAAAAAAAACATCAGGGACAGATTGATCTTCTGCAAAAAGTATGGCGACTGGACTGCTGAGGACTGGGGCAAAGTCATATTCTCGGATGAAGCCTCTTTCCGATTGTTTGGGGCATCTGGAAAAGGGCTTGTCTGGAGAAGAAAAGGTGAGCGCTACCATCAGTCTTGTGTCATGCCAACAGTAAAGCATTTTGAGACCATTCATGTGTGGGGTTGCTTCTCATCCAAGGGAGTGGGCTCACTCACAATTTTGCCCAAAAACACAGCCATGAATAAAGAATGGTACCAAAACACCCTCCAACAGCAACTTCTTTCAACAATCCAACAACAGTTTGGTGAAGAACAATGCATTTTTCAGCACGATGGAGCACCGTGCCATAAGGCAAAAATGATAACTAAGTGGCTCAGGGACCAAAACGTTGAAATTTTGGGTCCATGGCCTGGAAACTCCCCAGATCTTAATCCCATTGAGAACTTGTGGTCAATCCTCAAGAGGCGGGTGGACAAACAAACACCCACTAATTCTGACAAACTCCAAGAAGCGATTATGAAAGAATGGGTTGCTATCAGTCAGGATTTGGCCCAGAAGTTGATTGAGAGCATGCCCAGTCGAATTGCAGAGGTCCTGAGAAAGAAGGGCCAACACTGCAAATACTGACACTTTGCATAAATGTTATGTAATTGTCGATAAAAGCCTTTGAAACATATGAAGTTCTTGTAATTATATTTAAGTACATCACAGAAACTACTGAAACAAACATCTAAAAGCAGTTTAGCAGCAAACTTTGTGAAAACTAATATTTGTCATTTTCAAAACTTTAGGCCATGGCTGTACATAACCCTAGGGGTCCAGAAACTTGCAGTGCAGCAGCGTTGGTATTCTTGTTCCTATAGCATTTTCACGCAGCCTCAAGTGTAGCTTTTGAAACGGAACGTCTCGGGTTACTTTGCTGTTTTTTTCTCTGAAAAAGCGGGAACAAGATGCTACGTGAAAACGCTATGGGAACGTCCCACGTGTGTGTCAAACACACCAAACTCTGGCTTATATAACCTTGGTCAGATGACGTCATCTTTTTCAGGAACAGGGTTACAGCAAAGTAACCCGAGACGTTCCCTTTCCCAACACTTTTTTTGGTTTCCCAAAAACCATAACTGCACCTAAGGAAATAAATCTCACAGTTAAATGTTTGTGTGTGAAGGAGACAAAAGGAAAGGGGGCGGGGGGGGGGGGACTCGTTTATCCCCGCACCCCCACATGCACACACATACAATATACCAGACATTTTATACATTCGCTTACATCCTTGAAAATATTGATTATAATTGTAAATATTGGTATCTGGTACACTGCAGTGTCAATGTACATGTTCTTTTTTTACAAACCATGTAAGCTAATTCCATGATTTGTTTGTATCTACAAATGTTCGTAGAAGCACCGTCCATTCATTTCTGCCATGCGTAGTTTGATCAAAACTTGTAAGCTATTTGTTGGTACCTCATGTAATGAAAACTACAGCATGGAGCAGAGTTTTTTTTATACAAAGACCCACAGTTACAGAATGTTTCTTCCAATCAATGTTTGAGACTCAGACACATTCTCATTGTGTGGAAAATTACATTTTTAGCCAACATTCTGAAGGTTGTAAAAAGCTCAAATCAGTTAATCTGGCTCAAACAGCCATGCCACAAACAAAATTGCTTTAGTCATTGTGATGTTTAATGTGAACATTAACTAAAGACTTTGACTTGTATCTGAATTTACTGTATTTATTTATTCATGTTTTTTGCTTGTTTGTTTGTTTTTGTAATGCACTGCTGGCATGTAATTGGAAGTGCCTATGGGGGAGTTTGGATAGATTGTTGAGTATGTTTTTTGTTTGGTTTTGTTTTTTGCCATTTTGGTTTTTATTTGTTCGACATGAGAGTTGTGGGATTAAATATCTTTTGGTTATCTGCTTTGGATTTGGACATTTTTTAACTTTCAATAAATTTACAAAAACATCACATAATTTGGACTCCTGTGTAATCAACTGAATGGATGTGTTCAAAATTACCAGCTCAATAGTAGCTTACAAACTGAATTTTATTTAGAAGACTACTAAATGCGTAGTACAGTACAATTTAAATGATTATATTTAAATTTTCATTTAAAGGCTTTAAAAAAAACTCATTTAGAGCAAAGGACTCTTATCTATACAAAGAACCAATAAAATTATTTAGGAGTGTATTACTATCTGAATTTGGTTTTCCTAGCTTGCATTAATTTTAAATGCACATAAACTATTAAACTATAAAGCACATATCCAAAACAAATATAACACAGAAAAAACACCAAAATAAACTGTTTATATGGACATTCATATGTTACCTAGTTTTCCTTTTTTTTTGTGCGGATGTTGTTTGATTTTGATTATTGCAGAGAGAGACAAGTAGGGCATTCTTTGATACTGCTTCTGGCCCCGTGTCAAAATACAATAAGATATAATTTTCCTGGAATGATATGTGTGCATATAAAAGAAAACATCCTCGTAAATTTTAGTGCACTAAAAGATTGCCCCAGCATGTTTCCTGGAACATTGAGGAGTATGATCTAGCAAAAGCTTGGATCAAAGCCTGAAGGATGGCTCTGTAAAATGCAATAATTTATTTCCCCTTTCTTATTCTTTTCGTCTTTTAACAAAGGATTGGCAGTTTTGCTCAGGAGCCTGTCTTTGTATACAGGTGAGATCCAGAGGGTGCAGCATTCTTTTTTTCTTGTTAATTGTATACAATAAATATACACTCAGCAGCCACTTCCCTAGGTTCCCTATTCAACGTCCTGTTAATGCCAACATCTAATTAACCGATCACATGGCAGGAACAAAATGCCTTTAGGCATGTACTGTAGACATGGTCAAAATGATCTTCTGAAATTCACACTAAGCAGCAGAAAGTTGATTTAAATGACATTTAACATGGAATGTTCGTTGGTGTCAGACAGGCTAGTCTGGCTATTTCCGAAAACTGTTGAATTTTACTAGGATTTTCACGCAAAACCATCACTAGGGCTTCCAGAGAATGGTCTGAAAAGAAGAAAATATCGAGTGAGTGGCAGTTCTCTGGGTGAAAATGCCTTGTTGATTCCAGAGGTTACAGGAGAATGACCAGACTGATTTGCATAGATCGAAAGCCAACAGTAATTGAAATTATATCTTGTTACAACAATGGTATGCTGAAGAGTATTTCCGAATGTACAACACATCGAGCATTGAAGGAAATGGGTTATAACAGCAGGAGACCACACCAGGTGCTACTCCTGTTACCAAAGAACAGGAAACATTTTGAAAAATTTTGCCTTGTTTGGTGAGTCTCAATTTCTACTGTGACAATCAATATAAACAACAAGAAAGCATGGATCCATTCTGCCTTTTATCAGTGGTTCAGGCTACTGGTGTTGGTGTAACAGTCTAGGAGATTTTCACAATTTGAGACCTACTGAGCATGGCAATGATTTCACTGTACTCAAATGGCCCCACCACAGACACCAGATCTCAATCCAACAGAGTACCTTTGGGCTTTGGTGGAAAGGGAGATTCGGCATCATGGATGTGCAGACAACAAATCTAGAGCAATTTTATGAAGCTATAATGACGAGATGGATCAAAATCTCTAAGGAATATTTGAATGAGTCTATTTCATGATACTTGCAAGGGGAAGTAGCTGGTAAATGTATGTTTGCCTATAAACACATGCATTAATGCGAAAAAGTTCCTGAATAATAACATACATTACGCATGCAGTTATGAGAAAATAATGGCCCGACAATAATTTGAGATAATATTATCACTAGCAAAAGTCGTTTATTTTCCTATAACAGCACATCCCAAAGTGTCTTATTCCTGTTATGCTACAGTGATTTGCCAAAAAATATATTACATCATTAATGAATTGCATAACATTTGCTCTAACCTTTCATAGTTACATTTAATATTAGGGAACAACCATAAGACAAATTAGTTCCTCTTCTGACTTTTGTTCCTTCTTTTTTTTACATTAGTAAAAATGATGTTTTTAATGTTACAGAGATGACAGAATGTTCAAAAGATTAGCAGAACATTTCTTGACAGTTACAGTATATACTGTAGCACTGACACTATGGTACCTTTCATAAACATCTCCTAACACAAAAGGTCAGAGGAGGAATTTTACTGAAGTACAAGTAAAGTTACCATCATAACAATCTACTCAAGTAAAAGTAAAAAGTAGCTCATTAAAAATTTACTCATGGTAAAAGTTACCGAGTTACTTTTTTAAACAGCGGGGATGGGATGGGGGATCCTAGTGTAGTTAAAAAAAAGACAAGCAGATATAAATCTCAAACTTGTTGTTTTTAACTGAAGAAACACCTTTTCATAATAAAGCTGTTGCCTTTCCTATGCTTTAAATCAAAGTGGTCGTTTAAATATGGTATGACGCTTTGCGCCAGCACAAAACGTTCAGCACAAAACCTTTATCAGCCTCTTTCAGCGTCACAAAATGATAATACAAAACATAAAGTAAAAGTAAAGAAAAGGGTAAAAGAATAGAGCGTTTCGGGGGTGAGCAGCACACCTGAGCTCCTGCTCCGTTCTGTCCTTCTCACGCACACACCTCTGCAGTGCACACACTGGGGGAGGGGCGGCAAATCTTAAAAGGGCAACATACTTAGATAATGTGGCATACAACATAGTAGTCGATGTTACAATGGCCAGGGGTTTGCTTTATAAGAATTTGATGGCATTTCGCCTTCACCTGGGTCTGCATGACTGGCATCTGTTTTGTCCATCGTTCTTGTGAATTTAGCGCGTTTGTTTTCCCCGCCCATCAATCAATTAGTGCAGTGGTTTCCGGGGTGCAATTCTTTTTCCTTCCCTGTTGCATTATTTTTCATTTTTCATTCATTTATTTTTTACTTAGTAGCGAATATGATTTCAAATGTAGCAAATTACAATACTTCAAACAAAACATACTTAAGTAAGAGTAAAATTACAGATTTTAAAAACAACTTTAAAAAGTAGAAGTGCACAAAAATTTGTTACTTTCCACCTCTGCAAAAGGTCATAATATAAGTGTTTTTCTTTGTTAAAATAAGTGCATGTTAAAAAAAAAAAAAAAAGTACTATTTTGTTGAATTGCCTTTAGCTTTGATTACAGCATACTTTTGTTCATTTGTGCTTTCAGTTTCGGAAGTCCAGTTCTATTGATGATGGAAGAGTCAAAGCACTCCATAGAGTCTTTTCAAGCACATCTAAAAAACTTTCAGTGGTGCCCAATTCTATAAAATTCTAGCTCACAGAAACACTCTTTCACAATTTCAGCCCAATAAATAGCATCATCATCCTGAAAAATGCCCATGCCACCAGTGAAAAAAAATTAGTTGAGTAGTTGAGAACCTCAATGAACAATCTTGCTGTTGTCTTTGTTAATAATGTGACTCAAAAAAAATTGTGTCAAATTTGTTTATCTACTATTGTATCTACTGTACATCTGTAAATCTACTATCTACTATCTGTAAAACTACAGTTTTTTTTCTAAACAGAAAATGATCATTTAATTTAAGTCTCAATTAAAAGTGAACTGAGATTTGAAATATATCTTTCACTATGAGTGATTCATCAATCTCCCTCTCTTCACTGAAAGTAAAAGTCACTTTTGTATATAAATACAAGCTTCATTGTCATCTCTTCAATGAGCTGATCTCCTACATGAGCTGATCTCCTGATGTGGACAGGAAAGTAGGCAGGGGTAGCCCGTAGTTTAAGATGTTGGACTACAGATCAGAAGGTTACACTGTAGCACCACCAAGCAACCGCTGCTGGGCCTTTGAGCTAAGCTCTCAAACCTCAATTGGACAGATGTATTATGAGATAAAGCCGTTCTGGACATGGAAATCTGCCAGATGGCGTAAATGTAAATCATCTAATCATAATAAAACTTTGTCTGCCGTGGTCTATTCAGAGTATATAAGTGCTCTGGATGTGCTGTTTTGATGATGCTGATGATGATGATTTTATGGTCCACGAGCACTGTGAATATTTTGACTAGTAACTCATTGCAAACTGGATTTATTGAGTATAGTGTATATTTATTCATCTAAGCCACTCAGTTATACCAAACATAATCATAGTTCAAAACTCACCATTGTGTTTGTGACTTCTTACGCAGCATGATCTTTGCAGGAAGACGATATACGGACAGGTAGAAAGTAATGTCTAAAAAGCCCTATTTTTGGAATAGTTATTTATTGTTTTACAAAATTCAGCCACTGTGACTGCTGATTGGTCAGCCCCAACCCACCACGTTTCTTTACATTTCCAATGTGCTATGTGTAGCCATATTTTGTTTCCTTGGTTAAATACAATTAGCAAAATTCAACTAGTAAAGGCTCCAACCTGGTATGTATGGCTGGTTAATAAGAACCTATTTAACCATAGCGAGTTATATACATCAGTTACTGTCCTGACCTTCAATCGATGGCTTTTCACCATGGACACTGGGGACACTGACCTCTTTCTCCAAGAGTTGTGTCTGCAAGGAAGAAATTTTGTCCTTCAGCTCCTTGTTCTCCTTGTAACAGACTTCCATTTCACCATGCTTCTCCCACTCCTCTTTTCCTCTCTTCTCCTTGAGCTGCTCTATCACCCTCTCCTGTCAGAGAGAGAGAGAGAGAGAGCAGTGAAGAAAGGGAAAGACGATGAAAGTGTGAACAATGTGCACAATGTGTGTCATTACAGATACAATGCTTCTCTGTACTCACTTAGTTGTGTCTTACATTGCCTTTAGCTATTTTCTGTGGCAGTGCAGAAAACTAATAAATGTCTATAATAAATAATGACACTGCCTAAAACATGCAGCAACTCCAGGTGAAAGTTAGAGGACTGAAAAAATATAGATAACAGCTACAGCCTACAGTCAGCCTATAGCAACCTATGACTTTATGGAGCTCCCTTAGAGCACAAGGGCACTGTGTTGCTGTAACAGGTAAACACTAGACACTAGTTCAAGTGAAGAAAAATGTTTAAGTCAATTAAAAATCAAGTGAATTAGAAATTGCATACAAATACATTCTATACAATTGTGTACTTCCAACTTTGGGGAAATCGTTTGCTGAAGGCTCACACTCTACTGTAAGTCACACACTCTAAGATTTCATTCAGTCACCTTCACCTTTGATGACAGCATCAGTTCATGTATGACAATGATTCTTCATGCCCCCAGAACCACTCTTTCACAATATGCCTGCGCCATCAGGGAATAAAAACTCAATTGATGTAATAATCTGGTCATTCTGTACATTTACTGTAGGTCATCAACTGACTTCATTTAATTGCTGTATAATGTTGCTATGTCCAGACCCGAGCAATTTAAGCAACCCCAGATCATTACATGTTTCCAGAGGCTTGTACAGTGGGCACAATGCTTGATGTGTGTGTAACTTTATGCTTCTTATCCTAATGCTCCCATAACTCTGCAATAGGGTCAATCTGAACTCATCAGACATGTTTTACCACTATCTTTCCAGATTTTGACAATGTGTTAAAGGGTTCTTAACCCAGTTTCAGCTATTTTAAATCACTTTAGTTTTCTTTGACCCTTTTGAAATGGGAACTTCTTGGGGGCCAAGCAGTACAGTATGTATATGAGTGCCACTGTCATGTGTCCGCATACCTTTAGTGATATAGTGTACCACCAGTGTGAATGACTATGTATGTACCAGATGCTGACATTTTACTTTGGTTTCCATTTTCTCTGTTCTTTCTGTAAGTAAATAATTTTCGCAACTGGTTTAATATTGGATGTTGCTGGTAGGGAGAATGAAGAATGGTGGGGCATTAATTATGATTTTGGGAGACAGCTGAAGAAAGCCACTTCTTTCAGCCTTCAGAGATCATGGAAACTGCACAAAACCCCTCTGGCCACTTCATTAGGAACACAAATTATGTATTCACAAATATCAGACCAAGCTGACCTCCTGGAAATTTCATGCACAAATATCTCTGTAGTTTTCAGTGAATAAGAACAAGGAAATGTCCTGCAGATGGCAGATCTTTGGGCAAAAATGCCTTGTTGATTTCAGAGGTCAGAGGCGTTTGGGCAGTCTGGTTCGAGATGATAGATAGACAACAGTAACTCCAATAACATGTTGTTACAACCAATGTATTCCAAAGAGCATTTAGTCAACAGCAGAAGACCACACCAGGTGTCACTGCTGTCAGCTATGTAAGAACAGGAAACTGAGGCTACATTTCACATGGGCTCACCAAAATTAGACAATACAAGATGGTGATAGTGATAGCAGAAGCGGTAAAAGAGGCACATCAATTTGGAAATAAAACAGAAGGTTGCACTGCAAAGTAAGTTTTCTTGCCTTCAACAGTTTCCAAAAAATCGATTTCACACATTTACTTTACTCACGCCAGATGCTTCTTTGCGTGCCACAGAGTCTCTTTTCACTGATTGGATGACAGAATGATGTGATGCAAATAGCTTTTGATCTGAAATGTGGCTGCTACATGAAAACTCAGACCCAAGCACACAGACCCAAGACAGGACTTAAACCACTACACGATGGTATCACCCAAACAAGAAACCCTACAGAAATAGCAGCAATGAACTGCATTTCCCAGTTTCCCCACAGCAGCTACCCTGTTTCATAACACACCTTCAGACTACTAGTTACACTAGGTCTTGTATTCATCAGTTTCTTTTCTCGTGGTTCGGACACAGCGCATGTTCCAGATTCCCTTTTCAGCTGAGCCTCGATGCCATCCGCAGATCTCCCTCTCTTGTGGATGTCCCCAATCTTTGATTTCAGTCTACCCATTTTTGTTTGTTTATTTTTCCATTTTTCCAATTACTCTGCAATTGTTTCATTTAAATACGACACTTTTTTACGTCTGAGTATCCTCGACACTGAAAGGAACTCATGAGTCTGTTCTGAATTTAAGTTGTACAGAACATTTGAAAGAAGTACCTCTATGACCCCTACTGAGAAGCACGGTACTGCAATTGGATTGTTTATTAGTAACAGAAAGGAGGCACTTTAATACCACCTGACATATTTAGTGTGAGAATCCGATATACACAACAAATGAGACTGAACATTAACAAGTGCTCAACAGGTAAACAAATGTTTAACAACGCCATTGACATTCCTTTGGTCATGACTCACATATTCCACACTCTGAAATGCTGCATCCTTTCTTAACTTTCGGGAAAATTACAAGTCTGGTTTGGTAAATATTCCACTAAATGACCTTTACCAAGCAAGGCATATGGAAGCCTTGGTTTTATATGGATTTAATCCTGTGAAGTTTGAATCCAGCTGCCAAAAGAGCTACTGCAAAGCAGAGCAGTTATGGGAAGCAGCAACATTTCCAACAACTGCACATGCTAAACAAAACTTTACAACAAATTCTGACCCCCAACTTAGCTTCTCTAGCCATGACCTCCCACAGAGGTAGAGTAGCATTTGAATTAGGAAGCATGATCACAGTAACTTGACATTTTTATACTACAGTACTTCTAAATAAATAAATACAGTTGTTGTATGAAACATTTACATTCATCCATCCATCTAGAAACTAGTGGAGGGCAATAATGATTATCATTGTATTTAATCCAATTTTATGACCATGGTAGTACCTCTGGTCAACATTTATACATGCCTTCACACACTACAGGCAATTTGGGGATGCCAGGTCATTGGACTTCGGGAGGAAACGGGATGAATATACAGGAAGAACTCGGAGAACATACTCCATGCACACAGACCCTGAGAGAGGAATTGAATATGGAACCTGGAGGTACAAGGTGACGATGCTGACCAATAAAATAATGTCCCGCTATGAAACATTTCAGGAACAAGTATTTACTTATAACTAATAATAATAAACTAGTATTCCCTAACTATCCTCTATTTTATTCTTTCCCTTAAATATATAATGTAAAAAAATTCCAATTGCCATTTCGCCAGAAAACTGGAACGCGCAAGTTCTCCTTTCCTGAAGATGGCAAGAAACTGATACACTAGAGTCTTCTTATATAAATGTTACATAGAAATGTCCTAAGAGAAAACATATATTTGTGTAAGATTAAGTGATTTTCTTTAACCCGTTTCATGCATGAATTATGAGAATCTCAGGGAAGATCCTTTTTCTGAGTGCTTTTAGTCCTCTCTAGGCTTGAAAATAAAATGCAATTGAAATTTTTTATGAACCTATTTTTCAGGGAACATGTCCAAGATCCAACTATAGTTTATATATATAAAAAAATTATAATAAACATATAGTCGGTGGTCATAATTCATGCATGAAATAATATAGTCAACAAATGTTCTTTCTCCCCTCTGATTTGCTTTCATCCTCTGATATCATCATGCCCCTCTTATTTCCTTTTCCCATCTATCTTGTATGAAAACTGACAAAGCATCCAGGACAGCCATAAGACGACACTGTATGCAAACATGTTTTTCGTGTGCATGCAGCATTTTTTTTTTTGGCAATTTTAGTGGAGATGATGCATAAGCATCCAATGTGTTGGCCTATATGCAACTATAACAACAAAACCCCTATATACACAAGAGAACAGCTTTTGAATAGCTGTTAACTGTAGTGACCAATATGCACGAAAGGGTTAATAAATACATATTCCTTTTAGTCTTGGTTCACGCTATGGTACAAAAACCTAAAAATAATAGTTTCCTGTGACTTAAAGCTTGGTTATTCCCAGTGTGTTGCTCAGTGGTTAAGACATTGGACTATGGTTTGGAAAGTCTCAGGTTCAAATCCTGCAAACACCAAGTTGACACTGTTGGGTGCTCAACTATTCAGATATATAATGAGATAAAAATATGTCGCTCTGAATAACAGCATCTGCTGCAGTGTAAATTTGACATTAGAGATGCACTGATTGCAATTTTCTTGGCAGATTCCAAGTTCCAAGTCTGACCTGGGGATTCTGATTTCAGCTGATTCTTCCTTTCCTGTAAGGACTATCACTGACCACAGACACAAACATTTTTATATTTTTTAAAAAGAAAATTAAATTGTATAGACATTACAATATTTCTCACTCAAAAAAAAAAAAGAGTTTTTTCTACAAATAAAATCAAACTTATTTCATCTTTTTAAACTGCTCTTTACACCGTTTACGCCGTTAGCCAGCAGTAGGAGGGCACTATCCCTGTGTTGCTATGATTACGGTGAAGCTATCACCAAAGTACTACTGAACCAGAGAATATGATCAACTGCATACTGTAGATTCAAATCTTTAAGTTTCCTCTCTCTTTTTTATCTATACCTTTTCAGAGAGGGCTTCCTCAAGAGTGACAAGGGCTGTGTCTGTGTTACTGGAGTCAGTCTGTAGAGATTTCACTCTGTCCTTCAAACATCCCAACTGTTTATCCTTATCCTTCAGCTGATCTTGCAGATTTTCAGCCTAAAAAAGTTAAAGAGGAGAGAGAGAGAGAGAGAGAGAGAGAGTATTATTTTATCATCCATGAACAAGCGTATGCTACAATGTTTAAAAAAATACAACAAAAAAGCCCCAAAAAAACATTGCTAATATTCATTCAATTTAAATTTGTCTTTACACCAATTTAAACTAGTTGTGTATTGTCATAGCTTGAAATGTTTAATTTTAAACAATTATCAAAAGTATACATTTTATGTTTGAAATAAAGTTGGTGGTGGAAAACAACCATAAAAATTCATAAAAGGTTAATTAAAATGTGGGCAGGACCAGTGCAGCTGGAACCTACCAGAACATTCTATTGCCTTTGCTTAAAGAAAGTGGCCATTGCTAATGTATATCATATATGACTGGTTGTTTTCATCAATTACGTTTTAATGGATAATTTCTGACAAGTAATGCTGTAACCCAACTGGTAGATAGAAGCTCAATAACAGTCTTATAATTGTACTGTTGTATTAAATTGTAGATGTAAAAAGCTATTAAGTGAGATAATACTATGGCTGTTCTGGATAACACGGAACATAATATTGATGACAATAGTCATAATAAATGTAGTAGCCATGTAGATAGCTTGTGTGATATTTTCTTCAATGAGTTTTCATTTTTTTATAATAATAATAATAATAATAATAATAATAATAATAATAATAATTATTATTATTATTATTATTATTATTATTATTATTATTATTATTATTAAAGTGATAGGGAAAGGTGTACAACAAATGGCAAATGGCTAAGTTAATTGTAGAATTAGTACTATTAGTAGTACAGCTACTACAGGAGTAGGCCATCCTGAGGCAACAGCTCAGAATGGCAGAATTGCAAGTCTCCACATGTACCACAGTAATAAGATGAGTAGTTGCTCGAGTTGATTTGAAGTGACACTAAAGTGAATTTTACAAAGTTTCAACTTAACCTGACATGTGCCTCTACAAAGTACCTACTCTGTTCTGCTTTGCAGTGAACCTTTAAAGCCCACTGTGACATCCCAGAATATCATCTTCCTCTGGAATCTGAGTATAGACTTTCTTATGAAGGAAAGAATAAAGGAAAAGTATTGCATGATATTTAAAAACAGTGCTAGTATTTTTTGTCTGTACTGTTTCTGTCTTAGACATAATGGTCTCTTTTTTTTGTCAGTTTTTGTATTTGTCACACATGTGAAACTGCTTATTAGGTAGAGCTATATTATGCTTTTGTGGTTGCACTGTTGTATTTTTACTGTATTTCATTAAATAATTGCAAAAAAACAATGTTTTATTTTGTATTATTTTAATTAGACTAAAAATGTTAAAAATGTTGCTTTAGCCAGATAAAAGGAATGATGTCAGCTTAGATTGGTAATGTTTAGTGTGAATCATTACCTAAATAATTTTATGTTGAAGGGGAAACATGGAGATCATTGCTTTGTTGCACCACAAAGGAATGAACACATTCAGGCTCAAAATGTCACCCCATTCAAATATACCCCAAGGCAGATCTCCGTTTAAGACAGAGCCATATTCCCATACTCTATAAAGAAGGCTTGTCTGCATTCTTGTCATGGGTACATTGAGAGATAGTTCCAAAAAATTACTATAGCCATTTGTAAATTAATGAAATTAGCCCATGCCGTCTATGACTAAATTACTAAATCCTGAATTTTGTAGCTGAAGGGGGATTATCTGGAAAGATAAACAACCAGAAACAGTGGGAAAAGTATCAACAGAGGATAGAGATAACATTGCTCCAGTATTATTATGCCACCCAGTGAAGAACATGAGATTAAGTGATTTGTAGCCACAAAGCGCAACTGGGAGTTGGGGCATGTGGTTCAGACTCGTAGTGTGTTTTAAATAACAAAATGTCACTGCCAACCCAAAATGACTTGTCTTGTGTTTAATTGTATATGCAATCAATGTGTTTTTTGCTATTTTTTACAACAATTTTGGTATGTGTTACCGTGAAATGGAATAAACTATTTTAAATATTAGGCATACAAAAATAGTCACTTAGCATGTACTGTACTTTACATTCACCCTTCAAACATCATGAGCTACAATTCATCATGGGGGTGTAAACTGCATTACAGTGCAGGGTGGTGAATCTGAAAAGCAAAGGCTTCAATATTGTTAATTAGTAAACGCTTTAAACATTTATGATATTGACTATTTAGTAAAGGCAGCATGGTGGTATAGTGGTTAGCACCTAGGGTCAAGGGTTCGATTCCTGCCTTCAGGTCTGTAGATTTCCCCTGGGTACGCCGGTTTCCTCCCATAACTCAAAGACATACAGATTCGATTAATTTGCATTTCCAAATTGCCTGCAGTGTTTAAGTTGGTATCTGCATTCTTGTGGCATTGGCATTGCTGGTGGATTGTGCAGGGTGTACCCTGCTTAATGCCCAGAGTTCCCTGAGACAGTCCTCCAATGTTATGTATAGGATAAGCAGTTTAGAGAATGAGTGAGTGAGTGATATTTTGTATACTGAACAAAATCTTTAGTCTACAAGAACCAAAAACACTGTATATACTATAATAATAATAATAATAATAATAATAATAATAATAATAATAATAATAATAATAATAATGGGTTATGCCTAGTAAAGGTGGGTTGCAGATGGATGTACAGTATAGAAGAAAAAATGTTTTCTACTGCTCAGAGTAGCTTGTTTAAAAAACAATAAACATGGAAGAAATTAATAGAAACTAGTTCTTTTTTCAGACTGTAAACTTCAAAACTATAAACTATGAACATGAACTAGTTCATTTTAATTTGTGTGAACTGAACTTTTAAACTTTTGTGAAGTGTGAACTTTCACAATACTGAATAAAGATGAGATTTTGACACAAAACAATGCACACACAACGTTACATGGCCACCCTTACTCGGTGTGTGGTTCCCATAGAGTATTTGAGAGCCTTATTTCAGGGCAAATTTAGCATGGTGCTCTGGCCAAAAGAAAAATCATTCAATTTTCCCACTTCAGCATATTCTTTGGGCTGCTTGGTTAGAAAACACAATGCCGCCACCAAAATATTTAAGTGCACTGTGCAGCCATTGTGCAGTCAAGTGGGGAAAAATGCAGCTTGAACCCTAAAACCATTTTCTGAAAAATGAGGTTATCTTGTTATGGGAAGATGGGATCAGGGCAGTCTATAGCGATGGCCATGGCAAATTTCCTAGAAGTAAATGCTCTTTTTAGGCAGAAAGGGTTAGTTTTTAGATGGTGCTCTGTTTAGTGCTTCCTTCTTTTATAAACATACAGTGTCAAAAAAGGAATGAGAGAGAGAGCGAGAGAGAGAGAGAGAGAGAGAGAGACAGAGAGAGAGAGAGAGAGAGAGAGAGAGAGAGAGAGAGAGAGAGAGAGTGTGTATAATGGACCACCTACAGCTGAAGTGCTTGGACTGAAAACTGAGCTGATATATCATAAACATTGAGACATCGTTGCCTATTCAGTGCCAGATTGGTTTGAGATAGGTGTTTTATAGGTATAAGCACAGAGTAGAGACGGCACAATTTGGCTTAGCTCATATTACATATTGAGAATTTATGGGGGAAAAAAAACCTTGTATGTGCATTTTCAAACAATGCATTCATATTCATGAAATATCACACATGCCCGGGTTTTGATTCAATTTGTTTTGTTTTGTTTTTTATTCCATTTGTTACATCAAATGGCAAATTTGAAAATAACGTTTTTCGTAAGAAAGGTCAGGTTATTGGCCACAGGAACAGATTGAGATGACTGGGGATAAAAGTGGAAACCAGAAAACTTGCTATCCTTGTATGGACCTTGTATGGACTTCCATAACTATTAATGCAGCCAATTAACACACTCTATCTCTCTCTTTCATGCACAATCACATAGACAGACAGACAGACACACAGACAGACAGACAGACAGACACACACACACACACACACACACACACACACACACACACACACACACACACACACACACAGTCAGTTTTTGCCCTCTAGTGGATCAGTTACACCGCTACAAAAGGAATGATTTTTTTTTCTTTCTTTGTAAGAGAAACAGTATGGAGTCACAAGATGAAAGGCTTGAACTACCTCCCACCTCTTTCCTTGGCTGACCTTGTGTGATGTCATCTACACACGCACTCAAGGACACATCGCTCACATGTTATCAGCCAACTGATGGCTCATAATGGTGACATCATATTCAACAGCATGAGCATTAGTAAGAGTAGAAGAAAGATACCACTCTTTCTCACCCCTTAATCTGAACAGAGTAAGGAATGAAGGGATGTAGTGTAAAATTTAGGGAACCTGAAGAACATATTGGGTAAAAAAAAAAAATGACTAGAAAATAAATGAATGTAAGACGTTCTCTTACAGAGGCCATCAAGCTCCTCAACACTACTGGTCTCCTATATTTGACCTACCACTGACTTCATATTTATGTTGTTTTAAACATTTTAGTTCTTTCCCTAACCAAAAACATGACATGAACTGCCTGAACCTCCCACTTTTGGAATGGATAAATAGAGGAGCACTAGAGCCAAGCCAGCACAGGAGAAATGTACATCATGGGAAAAGGCTTTGATACTTCACCTTCAAACAGCTATTATTTTCTCATCTGTTCATTTGCAGGGGGAACCATCTAAGATTTGATCTCAGATTTGTCATGATTTAGAAACTCTTTCCATACTCATTATTTTGATTTGTGCACAGCGGTAGACTGGCCATCCCTGGCTCACAATCACTTACATCTCTTACATCTTAGGTTGCATTGCATGTCTACAGAATGAAATAAAACTGTAAATGGCCATTGCCAACTGGTAAATGCAGAAAAGAACAAGAAAAAAAGCTCATCCTTATTTTGCCAAATGCACTTTATACTGTATATGCATGCTATAGTGTATTTGCTATGTATTTATCATTTTTGTTTTTGCTGATGTCATGCAGAAAATTAAAATTACATCCTTTGCAATTAAAGTCATATTCATCGTATTGCCTGTCATGTACAAAAATAGCATATCTTTTTAGCATTTTCTCTCCGAACAATATTTTCCAGATGTAAAACATCTATATATAATTGTTTTCTGTTACAAATACAGGACAAGTGTGTGTGTGTGTGTGTGTGTGTGTGTGTGTGTGTGTGTGTGTGTGTGTGTGTGTGTGTGTGTGTGTGTGTGTGTGCTACAGCTTTAAATGAGCCCAAGCAATCAGTTGCCATGGCGCCTGATTAAAAAATGTCATCCTAGATGGTCACTAGAAGCTTGGTCAGTAAAGTAAAGAGAAATATGCCGTTCAAAACAGGAACATCTCAGAGAGGCAATTCGTTATGGATTTCCACATGCATTTGGTAGCGATTCAGTTGGCCTGTGGGCTAGAGGAGTCAATGTCCATTTTGTGTTGTGTGTCTAAATACAAGGACTCCTCTATGTCGATGAAATGCAGCTCAAACTGGTGAAAAAATGTTTGTTTGTTTGTTTTTTTTACTTTTATTTTTTGCCTTCCTTTACATATACAAAAATAGAGAACCCAACAAAAACAAATCTTTTGATTCTTAAATACATGAAATATATAACAGTTAACCAGAGGGTGCTGATTTGCACTTGGAATACTGATATAAGCATGGCAACTAAAAATAATCAAAACTGAGTTGCTGGCACAACATTAGCTTGCTAATCTTATACCAGCAAATAAAGTATTCAGATTGCAAGAGAAATAAGATTAAGGATTTATTTACCTTTGGTTTTAATTCTGACAGTGAAAACTGTTCAAACTTTATCCAATCTTATATGAAGTGTTACACACTCTTTTTATTGTATTGGAATCATTAACAATTTACATGTGGACTCCTATGTATCTAATCCTTTTTTCACTCGTTTTACAGCACCAGCATGGGTAAAAGGCTAACACATGAACCACCTACATCACTTCACTCCAGCACCCCTACATTAACTGTGTCCCTATCGCTACTCCCCAGCCCAGGAATGCTGTCGTGATTGCCTGCGCAATTATCAGCCACTTTTGGTGGTTTTTCTTCCTTTCCCTTTCATTTTTTTTTTCTTCATTTCAAAGCATTTTCTTGAAGCTTTGATCAAAGATGGAATAGGGGAAAAGAAAGGGAGAAGGAGAAATTGGCCTACAGCAAAGACTCAAAATAGGCATTATTAAAGGGTTATCACTTGTCTCCTTGTGCTAAACTACCACAGGGTCCTTTTCCTTAACCGGATGGCAGCCTGACAAAGAACTAATACTCTATCAATCCATTCCTTCATCACAACCACAGAACATCTCTATCTCTACTGCAAATCTTCCACCATGCACTGGTCCCCCTTGATGCATAGACTTTTCATCAGCTATGGGGCAGCCTGGCTCCAGTCCTTGTCATCTGGGAAGTATTATGGGAAAAAAGGGGACTGTCCTTCATCAGGGGGGGGGGGGGGGATCCCTTAGGGACCTACGCTCAGGCCTATGACCAATTGCCATCTGGTAATCATTGATAAGTCATCAATGATTGAGAGAGTGCCTGGCAGTTAGGCCTAACTTGTAAGTGATCTATTATCAGGCTGGTTATCAATTGCTGGAAGTCTGTTTGGATCTCCATTAGATCTGACAGAGTGAGAGACATAGAGATAATGTAGGGAGAGACAGAGTGCTAATCGAGCAGGGAGGAAGATATGGAAAAAATGCACAGATGTCAAAAAGAAATGACATTTTTAAATTACATTTGATTATAACTTCCTTCTGGAAAGAAAACAATTCAAGGGGTTTAACAAAAAAATGTGGAAATTTAACAGTTCCTCCATTTTCACAGACTTTAAGTATAGTATTTGGACACATTAACATTAACCATAAGGAATATTTTATCATTTATTTTAATACTTGAATGTGCTTTATTTTTATTTTAATACTTGAATGGCCTTTGCAGTCAGTGACTGACTAAAGTCTGAGCCAATGGTCCTCAAAAAATGCTGAGTTTCCTTCCTTGAGATGTTTTGGCAGATGTAAGTTTCTGGGTCTTTTTGCCTTTTAGTTGTTTTTAGTAAGTGAAAAACATGCCTAATTGGGTTGACGTCAAATGACTAATTTGACCATTAAAGAACATTCAGTCTCTTTGTTTGCATGTTTTGGGCCATTAGCCATTTGTACTGTGAAGCACTCTTTACAGTTTTGCAGCATGAATCTAAGCAGAACTCTATATACTTAAGAATTAATTCTGGTACATCTACAGTACCAGCAGCTGTACTGTATCATTAACATCAGTGACAGTCACACATGCCTATGTTTTAACATTGCTTCCACCATGTTTGATAGATTATGTGCGTCATGTGCCCTTCCTTTCTCTCTGCATAATGCTCTCTCTTAATCATTTTGGCAAAATCTTGTGTTAGAACTGGAGAGGCTTTATTTTTAGAGATTTTGAAGCAAATTCCAATCTGTCATGAAATGTTACCATCTTGAGGTAAACCGTCATGAAGTTGTATCTTGATTGTAGACAAGGGCAATTATGCACCTATTTTCGTCAGTGTGGTTGACTTGAGTTGTGAAGGAAAACCCAAGGAAAAAGTCCTTTAATCATCCAAATTCATTGACATTTGTGGCCTTTATGGCCTTTTGGTGTTGCTAAGCCCACCAGTGCATTCATTCTTTGTAGGAATGTACCACTCTTTTTACATTCTGATAAGCTGGATGTTTTTCAATAATGCACTTATTTGCATTGGCACATCTTTGAAATGCATATTGAAAGTTCTCATGAACAGCAAGCAAATGCAACTTCAATACTTGAAATCAACTCCAAATCATATATCTCCCTCATTTGTCATGACATACTGTAACTAAGAAACTGGCCACAACTACTTCAACTACATCAAACTGCATATAATTCATTTGCCCAATTACTTTTGAGCCTAGGGGGGAAAAAAGGATTTTTTATATTTATAAATAGCTGCAATTCTTAATTGATTAATATAATTGTCCTGATAAAGTCCATGAAACCTGCATGGTACATGCTACATGTCTTCATTTCAACTCCATCTCTTGTTTAATTTTAAGTCAACTGTGGTGGGGTACAGTTGCAAAAAGGGAAAAAAATCTGGCAAAGAGCTAATAAATGGCTATAAGGATATGTTTAGAGAGAGAGAAAGAGAGAGAGAATGTTTAAGTACATGAAAAAACAAAGGAGAAAATGTTCAAGACTGAGCTACAAATACAGTATAATGTCATACATTAGTCAAACGTTTGTGCTGTTAGCACTCGTACTGTATATTGTACACATATTTGATGAGTTTGATGAGACAAAACATAAGTCTAGCACAAGACTAGCATAAGTCCACAAGACTTATGTTTTATCTTAATATAAAAAAATTCATATTAACAGATCCTCGATTCATTAGATGCAAAGGGAAATATTTTTAAAAATTCTATTATTATGGCATACAGCTCTTGAAAATCTTGAAATAGTCCAGTATCTCAACATTTCCCAAGATCAACCACAAAAAAAAAAGAGTATTTACAATAAATTATGTTCTTCTGGAAAGTATGTTCATGCATTCAATCCTTGGTCAGCATGACATTATGTATCAACTCAATAAGGCTTGAAGGCAATCAGCCTGTGCCCTACTTAGATATTATTGAAGACCAGTTGCTTTAATAGCAGCCTTCAGCTTTTGTGTACTGTTGGTTTAAGTGTTTTTCATCCTCCTTTTGACAATAGCCCATATATTCTCTACGGGGTTTAGGTCAGGTGAGCTGGATATTAAGCACAGTAATACCATGGTCAGCTAACCAGTTAGAAATAGTTTTGGCACTGTAGGCCGGTGCTAGGTCGGAAGAATAAAGTACTCTAAAATCTCCTGTTAGATGTCTGTGCTGCCTTTGGACTTAATAAAACACAGTGGACCAATACCAGCAGATGACATGGAATTCCAAATCATCACCAACTGTGGAAAGTTCACACTGGACTTCAATCAACACAATCAACTTGGATTCTGTGCCTTTACACTTTACCTCCATGAACCTTGATATCCAAATTAACAGCAAAATTTACTTTCATCTGAAAAGAGCACGTTTCCACTGAGCAACGGTCCAATTTTTATTCTCCATAACCCAGGTAAGATACGTCTGATGTTTTTTCTAGTTCGGGAGAGGCTTGATACTAGGAATTTAAGAGTTCATTTCAGCTCATTCCCTGAAATGTGCATAATGACTCTTGATGCACTGATTCCCGCATCACTCCACTCCTTTTGAAGATCTCCAAAGCTCTTGAATCAGCCTTTTTTTTTTACAATCCTCTTAAAACTGTGGTCATCCCTATTATTTATATGCCTTTTCCTACCTTTTTTTCCTTGCAGGCAATTTTCCAATATTCTTTCAATAATTAACTTATATGGCTTACCCTACTTGTGAAGGGTGCTGATGATCATCTGGACAACTTCCAAGTCAGCAGGTTTCCCCATGCAGATTTTTGGATTGGGTGGTTCATACTGTATGAGTACTAGTTTCTTCAAACTTGAAATGAAACATTCAAATATTTTGAGGTATTGGATTTTTTATTTTCATGAACTGTAAGCTATAATCATAAAAAAAACTTTTTATTTTGGATTAAATCATGAAAAAAAACACGTTCTAATTTCCTTTTTTTTTTTTTTTTTCAAATTTTAGATGGACTGTGTGCATACTGTTCACACATACACCAGCTAGTAAGACTTTAATTGAACCCTTTGTGATGACACAAACTAAGCCATGACATAAGAATATCAGACATTATGTCATATGCCATCTCGAGTTATCAGAACAGATGTACATTAATATAACAGTGTTCCCGGCCAGGTCCGATTCCCGTCTCTTTGTGTATGGAGTTTGCATGTTCTCCCTGTGCTGGGTGGGTTTTCTCCGGGACTCCGGTTTCCTCCTACAGTCCAAAGACATGTAGGTTAGGTTAATTGGCGTTCCCAAATTGGCCATAGTGTGTAAATAAGTGTTTGTATGTGTGTGTGCCCTGCGATGGATTGGCACCATGTCCAGGGTGTACCCCGTCTTGTGCCCTAAGTTCCCTGAAAACAGGATTAAGCAGTATAGATGATGAGTGAGTGAGTGAGTGTTACATTACCATTAGCAATAATTGATGTGATGACTGTAATGACATATAATGCTGGGTCCCATTCTAATTTGTGTTGATCACTTTCTATCGAATTCTACCTCCTGACATACAAAAATCAGATCAGACTGGTCTGAGCTGACAGGAAGTATATATAAGATTAAATAAACATGACTTACAACTGTAGTAAGCCATGCATATCATTCTCGTGACAGACAATAGCAGATGACCACATCTATTTACATTCCTGTCAAAAAAGAACAAAATTCTGAGGCTTTTATGGGCACAGGATCGCTCAAACTCAACAGAACTTTTTTTTTCCCCTAATCTTCAACTGTACAGTTTTAATGAATCAATGGTAATGATAGCATCAGGTTTTTGCTCTTGATCTTTTTGACTTTCAACAGTAGTGAAAGGCAATGTGCTCTTCTGCTGCTGTAGCCCATCTTAAGGTTTGATGGTTTGCGCATTCTGAGATGCTTTTCTGCTCACCACAAATCTATAGCTTGATTATATGAGTTGCTAAATCCTTCCTGGGAGCTCAATTCAATCTGACCATTCTCCTCTGACCTAACTTATCAACAAGCCATCTCCACCCACAGAGCTGTAAGTCTTTTTCTTTTCCCTTGTTAGTTTGTTATTTTCCATTCTGATGTTTTATGTGAACATTACATGTGAATATTAATTTGGTAACTGCATAAATAAGCACATGTACAGGTATCCCTTTTGAAGAGGATGTTGAGTTTATGTACTGTAGTATGCAATATATATGTTGCAGTGACTGGGCAGCTAATATTGTAACTTGAGACACTTGTATCTTAATCTGTCATAATGTGTCAAGTTTACAGTGCATTGTATAGTCCGATTGCATTTTCTTAATATTTTGAGCTTTTGGGATAATATCAAATGCCTTACATACAAAAATACTACAAGTGCACGATTATATGAAAAACAACTTAGAATGCGAATATTTAATAGCTGTAACAGCAGTTGTTGATAATTGCGATATCATTACATCTTTAAAAATAATTGTGGCAGTGGGGGCATGGTCAAGCTTCAGCTAAAGATGGAGAAAACCGGGTGAATCCATCAGGTAACACATAACACTTTCCACCTGTGGGTCATTATGCAATTTTATTTATGTGTGTTAGTTTATTTTGGCAGGAGAGAGAGAGAGACTGACCTGTTCTTGAGTGAACCAGTACAGTGAGTATAGAGTAAGTGTGTGTGCGTGTGTGTGGTGTGCGTGTGCGTGTGTGTGTGTGTGTGTGTGTGCGGGCAGACTGAAAAACAACATTTGATTCACGAGTACTAGAATAAAAAGTACTTAATGCACTAAGCTTGCTTCCAGTCCATTCCCCTAACATCTCAGAAGTATCACAGTGTATCATAAAAATAATCTTGGCATAAAATGACATGTTAATAGATGTCATGGAACGGCTGTTATGAAACTTTTTTCCATATATGGTAAGTACTGTTGATTTAAAATAAATGAAAAATAATTCATATGTGATATTGATTTATGACAATATGTCATAAAATGTAACATTTTGGCAATAATAATTTCAACTTACAAAGCAGTCTTAGACTCTTTTTTTTTTTTTTAAGCATTTTTTGGTCTAAAACCACATGTTTAATGTGAAAGCTTTGAACTTTCACATTTTAGGGAAAAGCATGACAGAGCATTTAAAAGTTGCTTCCTGAAAAGTAGTTACATAGGCAACGTATCCCCCTTATGATGCTTTGATGTTTGTGATGCTTATGATGTAAGCTTATGATGTTTTGGTGTGTCCTTTAACTTAATCTCTTTGCCTTCAGTATGCCCATGATTAATTGCATAGACTTCAGGCATTACAGAGGATAGCAATGGTAACAAATAGCTAGTTTGCCAAGGTAATTAAAGACGCTAACAATGTTGCTTGTTAGTTGCTACCATTTCTATCAGCATCCTGACCTCATTTCCATTAACAACTTTTATTACTGTAAGTTGCTAATGTTAATAAAAGGAGGTCATGAGCATGATGCCATAAATTGGTGATAGAAATGGTAGCAACTAGCTATTTTGCAGAAGTAATTAAAGACGACAAACAATGACTCTTCATCTGTTAAATTAATATCAAATTTTGTCACTATCGACAAGCCATGGCATTATGTCCATGGTCTCCTATCCATTAGCAACTTAACGTTACATTAACTTAACATTAAGCTTGCAACTTAGCATTAGCAACATTAGCAATGTTATCATTAGCCTTTATGAAGTAAACAAACCTTTTTATTTTTTAAGACATCCTGCCAACCACTGTAGCACCTAACCCTAACCCTAAGCAGAAACCTTTAGCTTTTAACCTTTATTTACTTTTTTTTAACTGAATAGACACAGCACCTTTGAAACAAAATTACACCCACAGCAGTGCGGCTTTGTTGTTAGGTGGTCTCTTCTTGCAGTCCTGGAAGAACATACTGCAGTTGTCATCTCATACAGTATATAAGCTTTTTTGGTGCAAATATAATGACAAATAATACCATAAAAGAGTTTCCCAATGAGAATCCATGGTTCAATAACACAGTACAGGCTTTGCTTAGGGCGCAAAACTCTTTTATATTTAGAGGCTCACAGGCTTTTAAGGAAGCATGAGGCAGACTGATGAGGAGTATCAGAGATGTCAAGCACAGGTACAAACAGCACATAGAGGAGCACCTCAACAACTGCAACACCAATTACTGGCTACAAGAAAAGCTGTAAACTCTCAAGTAACAGTGACCGCAGCTTTTCAGACACATTGAACCCATTCTTTGCTCACTTTGAACAGAGAGATCGGCATATTTCCAGCATGACCGGGGAAAGAACAGACCATCAGATTACACCAACATCAGAGCAGATCCACCCTGCATGCAGTTGACATCAACAAAGCAACTGCACCATATGGTGTCTTCCAGATGAGTATTGTGCTGGGCAGACCAGATTGCAGAACTGTTTACCACTAATCTCATTAGAGCAGGCTGTTGTTCTACTTGTTTTATGTCATCCACAACTGTCCTGCTTCCTAATAAAACAACAGCATACTTTTTGAATGCCTATCATCCTGTTGTGCTTACCCCATCATAAAATGTTTTGAGACTGAGATACTCCTGCATCAAGATGGCCAGCTGAACAAACACCAGGTTACATATCTCACAAATAGATCAACAGAGGATACAGTAATACCAGCTCTCCACACTGCTTTAACACATCTGGGTCAGCAGAACCTGTATGTAAGAATTTTGTTTGTTGATTTGAGCTTCATGTTCAATTCCCATAAACCAGTTAAAAACACTGGGAAACTTGAGTTTAAACCGTTAACCCTGGCACCTGGATTTTAGACTTTTTAAACAACAGGCACCAAGATGTCAGAATAGGAGGCTACACTTCATCCACACTTATTCTTAACATAGGCACACCACAGGGGTATGTCCTCAGCCCCTCATCTGTACTCTCTTTACACATGACTGCTCCCCCTTCCATTCCTCCAAAATCATTGTCAAGTTTGCCAATGACACCACCATAGTAGAAGTGATAAGCATCAACAATGAAACAGCCTACAGGGAGGAAGTCCAACATCTGTTGGAGCTGTCATAACAACCTGTAACTCCACACCTCAAAAACCAAAGGAATGATCATCGACTTCAGGAAATCAAAATGCACAGTGCGGTCTCCCCTCTGCATGAGAAGGAAGGAGGTAGAAAGGGTGGAGAGCTTTAAATTCCTGGGTGTCTACATCTCAGCAGATTTGACGTGGTACTGTATGTAAATATATCTGTAGACATGGTCTGTAAAGAAGGCACATCTCCTAAATCAAATTCTGGCTTATTTCTCTCACAATTAAGAGCCTTCTGACCTACTGCTGCACTGTGTAGTAGGGTAGCTACATGGATCACAATCCAAAACATTTGCAGCATGCAGAGCATATTATTGGGACCTTATTACCACATTAAAAGGACATATACACTGGCCAATTTTCATGCTGGCCACAACCTGCATTCCCAAATTGCCTGTATTATGTGTGTGTGTGTGTGTGTGTGTGTGTGTGTGTGTGTGTGTGTGTGTGTGTGTGTGTGTGTGTGTGTGTGTGTGTGTGTGTGCACCCTGCAATGGATTGGTACTCCTCCCCGTTCCAGACCCCCAACAACCCTGTTCAGGATCAGCGCTATAAAAGATACAGTAAATGAATGAATGAAAAATTGATTCATATGTCAAACAAAAAATGTCACATCCCACTACATTATTTGAGTTGGGTTGAGGTCTAGAATTCAACTAGGCCATTCCAATACATTGATTCTTTTATTTTCCAACCATTCTGATGTAGATTTACTGGTGTGTTTCTGATCATTGTCCTGTTGCATGTCTGAATTTCAACCAAGCTTTAGCTATTGGACAGATGGCCTCACATTTACCTCTGGAATACTCTGGTATAGTGAGAAGTTCATGTTCAACATGCATGGTGCCCAGGTCCTGTGGCTGCAAAATAAACCCAAATCTTTACCTCTCCACAGCTATGCTGAACAGTCAGTACATTTCTCCTGAAACACAGTTTGATTTTTGCCAAACGTCTCTACTTTGGTCTCATTCGTCCATAACATATTGTTTGTTCTTGTGGTTTGTCCAGGTGCAGTTTTGCAAACCTCAGTAGTCCTTCCATGTTCTTTTGAGACAGATTTCTTCTGGCAACTAGTGATGGGAAGTTTGGATCATTTTAGTGACCCGGATCTTTGAATCTACCTTATTTTGCATCATTAAGTCCATTTCATTCTTTTTACCAGAAATGAAATAAAATGTTACATTTTCAATAAAAAGACCCCAACACGTCTACATATACGCAAATTTTGTCTAGACTGTAGTCCCGGAAATTTAAATATTATAATGCAGCTAAGGACATATTACGATAAACAAAAGAGCAGCTCACCTCTCATATCTTCTGGTCTGAATCGTTTGTTCTTTTATCACGTGACTCCCATATACGTTATGCATCGCAATAACTGTTAAATTCTGTTTCCTGTGTAATGCACTGCATAGTGTCCATGAAAGTCACGTGAGAAAAGAATGAATGATTTGGACCAGAAGACTCGAGAGGTAACTACTCACGTTAAAGACTAGTTCAAAAAGAACGAATCATTCATGAATGACCCACCTCTACTGCCAACCCTTCCAAACAAATAGCACATGTTCAGTCTTCTTCTAATTGTGCTGTCATTAACTTTAACATTTAACATGCTCAGTGAGGCCTGTAAGGTCTGAGATGTAGCTCCTCTTTTTTTATTATTATTATCATTATTACTTTAATTCTGTGAATGTTATAACTCATAACCCTTTCCAAATTGATGTGCAGTAACAAGTGCTTCTTTAAAACTTCATTTATGTCTCTTCCTCTTGACATTGTGTGAATACACACCTGAATGCCCCTGACCAGCAAACTGCCAAACCTCTGCTTTTAAAGATGTCTACACGTCCGTTGATGATGAATTAAGTAAAACTAAGTAAAATCTATCTGCAACTTACCCCCTTAAATCCTGTGGAAGCAGTAAGGGTTAGTTCCCACATGTTTTTTTGTTGGCATCATTTTTGTTAAATAAATAAATGCACTGTGAAAAAGGTATATATTGTTGATTGAATAATATATATATATATTTTTTTTTTCAATTATGGTTTTACACAAGAACACATAGAAACATGACTGTATGTTCTCTACTCTATGTACAGCAGTGCTTTGCACGTGTCCCCATTCCAGGAATTTCCAGGAATCATGTCCAGGAATCTCCAGGAATCCAGGAATCATGCCCAGGAATCATGTCATTTAACTTAATTTCGGGCATGTAAGTAACAGCACAGCAAACAACAACTCATTTTGGGCTTTTTCCACCCAGATTTTGTTCTCCTTAGTATTAATATTAGTATTAGCATTTTTGTTAATGCAGCACTCATATTTTGCTCACAGTTTCTTAGCGATATATTGTGATACACACTGTATTATATGTTGAAGAAATGCCTTCTACTTTAATCTAATGGCTGCTTCAAGAGTTATAATTACAGTGACAAGATTTGTGATATATCAAAAATGTATGTTGATAAATACAGTAACACAACATGCTTTTGCCTCCTATTTTAACACTTCAACAAGTTAGAATGAAGAAGCTAGCCAGATCAGAATAATGTCTAATATGTAACAGCTCATAAAACTAAAATGTTAGCCAGATGTTTGCTATTCTGTCGTCAGAAAACACAATAGACTTCATTATCAGGGGCATTATCACTCACTCATTCACTCATCAGTCACTCAATGTCTATACCACTTTATCTAAGGCCGTGGGAGGGCCTGGAGCCTATCCCAGGGGACTGGGGCACGAGGTGAAGTACACCCTGGATGGGTGCCAGTCCATCATAGTATGCACATACACATGCACATACTTAATCACACATGGGTAATTTGGAAATGCTAATTAGCCTAATCTGCAAGTCTTTGGATGGTGGGAGGAAGTACCCGGGGTATCATCAAGTATGGGGGGGCCTGCAAACTTCATGCACATAGACTGAGGTGGAAATTTAACCGGGCCCTGGAGGTGCAAGACGACAGTGCTAACCACTATGCCACTGTTCCACATAGAGACATTATCAGCTGAGGATAAATAACTGGTTTTGAGAAATTCAAGTATTTACTTTTTTAATAATCTTTATTAATACATGCATTCTTAGCTTTTAAAATTATGCTAGTTTAATTACAAAATTACTATGTTTTAATCGCTTTATCCTGTATTCAGGGTCGCGGCGGTCGGGGGGGCACGAGGCTGGGTACACCCTGGACAGTGTATCAATCTATCGCAGGGCACACACACACATACACACAGTCACACACTCATTCACACGAATATGGGCAATTTGGGAATGCCAATTAGCCTAATCTGCAGGTCTTTGTACTGTGGAAGGAAACCAGAGTACCCAGAGGAAGCCCACCAAGCACACAGAGATGGGAATTGAACCTGGTCAGGATTCGAACCCTGGAAGTGCAAGGCAACAGTGCTAACCACTACAAAGTGGGTAAGAGAATACTATATAATTTGACCAATTTTTGAGGATGGTTAAAATGTTTAAGTGTTATTTTGGTAGTCAGAGAGATCAAACTTAAATGATGATGTTCTAGGTGAGAAATTAAATGCAGTCGGGTATTTTATTTTTTTTTATGTGATGTGGATTGTCGACTATAGTCACAAAGGAGGATGATGGCGTATTTATAAAGATTTTTAAAAATTATATATATATATTATATATATATATATATATATATATTGTACGCAGCCAAGATTTTTGCTGCTGGAACCATTGAAACCGACATTTGGCACGAGTGACCAAAGGTTTGGCTGTAGCACCCCGGCCATGTACATTGACCCTGTGGAGCTCCCGACAAAAGTCTTGGTGGAAACAGGAGAGATGAGGTGCACATTTAATTCTGCAGTGAGTGGGGCAGCTGTGGTTTTATGTTTTTTGGATACAAACTGGGTTAGCACCTGCACATCCCTTTCAGACAGCCTCATCTTGCGTCCACAGTTACTCCTGTTGGATGTGGTTCGTCCTTCACGTTGGTATGCTGACATTACCCTGGATACCGTGGCTCTTGATACATCACAAAGACTTGCTGTCTTAGTCACAGATGAACCAGCAAGACGCGCAACAACAATTTGTCCTCTTTTAAACTTGAATATGTCACTCATAATGTTGTGTGCATTGCAATAGTTTAAGCAAAACTGTGCTATTACTCTGCTAATTAAACCTTCACACTCTGCTCTTACTGGTGGAATGTGCAATCAATGAAGATTGGCCAGCAGGAAGGTCAAATTAAGCCATGAAACCTCCAACAGTAATTGGCCAGTGTTTCAGTTTCATTGTCCAACCCCTGTATATAGACAGCAGAATCAAATAACTCCATTTTTCAACAAGCTATATATCTCCCACAACTTTGTCACAATGGATAAATCAGCATGCAGTTGCGTTTGGGGTTATTTAAGATTCAATTTAGTATTAATAATATGTTAGTTGAGATGAATAAACATCTAGCAAACCTATGCTCTGATTGTTACTTTATAGTATGTGAAACAGCAGAGCAAAGCTGGTCAAGGAAAAAAATTTGAGTTTTGGTACATATAAAACCTCTTTAATTACAAAGATTGTTCATGACAAACATTATAAGAAATACAAACTCAGCATCTTCATTCTCTACCACATTTAATCTCACTTTTGTACCAGACAATAGCTCACTACCATAGTATAGGCACGCACCACATAACATATGTTCATGCAGCAACCAACCTGCATATTCATCAGTTCTTCCATAAGGTTTATAACATTGCAGCAATAGTGGATAGAACCAGACGACACAAATGCAACAGCCTCTCACTCACAGTGCATGCCTTCATCTTTCCACACCCAGCACGTGCATCTAATGGCTATTTAACATAAATCGCTCATGCATACTGTATTTTAAGTTTTGTAACATTATTTCTCTGCCTCTAATTATTATTATTATTATTATGATTATTATTATTATTATTACCATGTTAAACTGTTACACTGTTCATGTGCCCAAAATTTTACAGTTTTAAAACTGTAAACAGAACTAAAATATTTACTAAAATATGGGTGAAACATTTACCCAATGAATAAGAACTATTTTGAACTATAACGAAACAGTGCTATAACCTAGTGGAGAAAAGTTAGGCTAAGCATTATGGACCAGTGTTTAAGCTGGGTGTGCAAATGTGTGTAGTGATTGGGTAAACTGACTAAGGTTCATTCTGACAAAAAAAAAAAAAAAAACCTCAGAACATGAAGCAATGAAGGGGAAATACAAATTGAAAAAAGGTATGTGTGTGTGTGTGTGTGTGTGTGTGTGTGTGTGTGTGTGTGTGTGTGTGTGTGTGTGTGTGTGTGTGTGTGTGTGTGTGTGTGTGTGTGTGTGTGTGTGTTGTGAAGTATCGGTACGAACACTGACACTTGTTTTACGAGGCTTGTGTGTTTAGATTTCTTACCCTGTCCAGGCAAAATATCCAAATTTCCTGTTTTAAAAGTCCCACACCTCACAAGAAAAACAATCTGAATCAAGTACATTTGATATACAATACCATAACCAAATAGTACGCCCATTCCAATTCATACCTCATAAATAAGCTACAATCAATGGAGCTTGTTAGCAGTCTGCTATGAGCTGAGGTGAGACTCTAGGGCCTACTCAGGTAAGTAAGTGACTATATATGAAAAAGCCTTAAAGGACACCAAAATGGGCTGGCCTTGGAGAGATTGCTGACCTGGGACCTGCGGCTCTAATAACAGCTAAGTTGGATGCTCAGCCAAAAATGTTGGACTCTCTGACCTGAAATCTGTCTTTGGAATGGCAATGCTATTACAGAGAGTGTACAGTATTCATTGACACCAAGGGAATACTGTAAAGATCTGGAAAGAAGCTTCAAAGAAATCTGGAGATTAATCTTAATGGGTATTGTGGATGAGCTGAACTTTTAATGCAGAAAAGTAGTGAAGAGAACAGTCAGAAAACAGAAAAGAGAGAGTTAATTGCAGGAATGAGAAATAGATTAGGATTAGGGGAGTGAAAGATAAAATAGAAAGAAGCCTGAGGGCAGACGCAAGAAACACATACACACATCCTTGAAGGCAAGCTGACATTAGCGGTTACCGTCTGTGCTCAATAAATAAAATCTTACCAGGCCTTGCCCTTTTAATAAAAACTGTAATTAAATCACAGAGACAGCAGGTTAATCTATTTAGGGGTAAGTGATCCCTTGGGTACATTGCCCCTTATGCCCCATAGTATAATACAAACAACAACACAGTTAAACTCATGTGCACAATTTTTGTCTCAAGTAAGCTAATTGAAATAGACATTTCTTTGACTCAGTAGACTACTCTAGGTCAAAATGGCATCCAAACCCATCCCATTTTCATCCACGCCAAGGCTGCAGAAAGATGGTCCAAATCTAGCATGGCCCAGACCAGAGGACAGGGTAAGTAAGGCCATAGATGACCCAGGCCAAAACCCAGGACAGTTAACGAGCAAAGAGAACCCAAAGCAAACAGAATCGAGTGCAGGTCAACCTGGGTCATACTCAGAACAGAGAAATATGAGCCAAAAGCAATCTGGCCCTTGGAGGGTCCAAACCGAATAAAAGCCCACAACAGCTTGGGACAATCCCAGACAGGAACAGGGCAGCGGAGCCAGGGGGGCAGCCAAAACCAACACAAAAATACAACTCACTAGTGCAATTGTGGAAAGAAAAGTTTTATGGAATTAGAGAATAAAGTTACGTTGGTTCTCCTTTTGTATTTTAATGAAGTGTTTTGTTTGAAGAAATTTCAGCAAAATTAAGCTGGTTTGGGCATGGCAAGAGAACATAAGGGAAGTAATAATAAATTGACATTAGAAGAGCCATAATCACTCCAAACATCACTCGAATTATTCTGTCAACACCATCATCAAGATATTTGCAATCTTTACAAACTGCATTAAAATCAGTTTTCTGGTGTCTTTAATATTGTCGCCACTGGCATCATTGTTCATGTACCTTAATTTGCATTGACCATGATGGCCTATAAGGTCATCACTGGCATTTTTATTTAAACAGTAAGTAGGTTTCAACAGGGTTTCTTTCACTGGGATTTTGGCACTAACCTTCTTCTGCAACACAATGATTTTGCGCTCTTTCACCTCCAGCATGTCCTTCAAGTCACGTATTTCACCAATCAGGGTGCCTTTCTCGTCCGTTACATCTTGAAGCTGCTTAGTCTTTTTATTCAGAAAAGACTCTTTTTCCTCCAGGCGCAACCTCAGGGCATCAACCTAAGTGAAATAAGAATAAAATAAAAGTACAGCAAGCAAAATGAAAATGTAAAAATAATGTACTGAAAAATGACATTGCCTGAACATTAAGTAAATAAATCAATATAAACATTAATAGAATGTGTTCAGTAGCGAAAGAGAAGGCTGTGGTTGTGGCCATCCACGCTTTATGACTATTGGTGACATTCAGTAATCTTAGGGAGCTTGACAAAACTTTTACTAAGCTCTATACACACAACCATAACTCATGTTCATGTACAAATATGCATTTGCAGTTCTGTATTTTAACATATCTTTAAAGAAAAATAAATTCACACTTAAGTATATCAAAGAGACCTCCAAATCTTCTGTAAGAGTCTATGAAACAAGAAATAAATCTAATGTACAGTTCAATGGAGGCTGTACAAAACCATTGCTCAAAATGTCTAAATGCAGATACTAAATCAAGTAAAATGACACATTATTCCCATAATTGCAATTAGCTGTCAGAATCAGAAAGAAAGCACCTTTTATTTCTGCTACCACTGATATGCAATGCAAAGCAATGCTTGCTGACTTAAAGCCCATTTTATGGGTATGGCAGGACACCTACTCAGTTTAAGATAAAAAACAAATCATCTCCCATCAGTCTTCTGGAGGTGGTTTAGTCTCATGATACAGTGATACAGAACATTGTCTCATTCTGTCTTTCTTTCTCTGTCTATCTATCTGCCTATCTGTTGCTCCTAGTGACATGGGTAATCCACAGTCATAACATATGAAGACTTTCCAGCAGGATATCACTCATATCTGGCCAGTCTACTATTTAATCTGTCATACTACACTGCATGTGGGCCTCTTTAGAAAATGCATACCATATAGACCATAAGAAAAATTAGTTTGCATTTTTACACACATGTGCAGGGGCCACATGCATTTTAGTTCAGATTTAAGGAAATGTACACACTGACTGACTAGCTTTTTAAGTTTTATAATCTATACTGATAAGTCTAAAGTCGTGTAAATCACACTTGAGATCTCAGAGATTTAAAGGCCAAGTCGTTACCTTGAGGTCTTTGTCATGTCCCTTAAACCATTCCAAAACATTTTTTTCTTTTGCAATGTGGCAGGGCACATTATCCTGCTTAAAGTGGCTATTGCTTTTAGCGAAAACTATCCAAAGTTCCTCAGCAGAACATTATACAAAGCATCATCCTGCTCCAGCCACCTTGCCTTCTTCCCATTGTCTATCTTGGGGCCATCTCAAGATGTTAAAAAAGGGCAGGGGAGCCTTGTTCTTTCATTGCTCCATGGTCCAATTCTAAAGCTCAGAACCCCACTTTCGGTAGTGGAAAGGGTCAGCATGGGCACACTGATGAACACAGCCTCATATGCAGCAAGCAGCAATGCGAATCTCTGCAGCCAGGTTTAACCATTTCAGCAATTTGTCCTACAGTAGATCTCCCCTCTGTTATCAATGAGACCTGGACGCCCCCACAATACCACCACTGGTTTACCACTTGTCCTTTTTTCAGACCACTTTTGGTAGATCCTAACCATTGCATACGAGGGACATGCCACAAGACCTGCCATTTTGGAGATGGCCTGACCCAGACCTCTAGCCATCACACCCATTTGGTCCTTATGGGTGATCAATTGCTGCTTAATACTGTATATCCCTCTCCTTGACAGTTGCTGATTTAATTACATAATCAGTGTTATTCACTTCACCTGTCAGTGGTTCTTATTTTTATTATTATGGCTGGATGGTGTATTTGTGGCCTTTGTAGCATGCACAAGATTTTTAGTTTTGTCAGGTTCTGATTTTCTTGTTTTGTACTACTTTCATAAACAAGTCGACCTCTTTTTACTTACAGTTTCCAACATTAAACATAAAATTCTGTTGGATTGCCTGCTACTACTGGCACCTGTCTCGCGAGGCAAGTTGTGAGCATGTGTGATCTCTTCAAAACAAGAAGCACATGAATGCTACATGATACTCAAACCAAGACTTGCCCGTTTTTCAAGTCAAAATGTATTAAAAATCTTTGCTCGTCTTGCGGAACATTCGCAAATCGCGTTACTTACAATGCGAGGTTCCACTGTATTCCCCATTTTGATGTTTAATGTGAATATTTACTGAAGCTCTTGACATGTATTTCTATGATTTTATACATCACATAATTTTCATGTCGCAGCATGATTGGCTCATTGGATAATATTATATAAATATGAATGAACAGATGATGTTCTTATTAAAGTGAACGGTAAGTATGTGTGTGTATATATATATATATATATATATATATATATATATATATATATATATATACACATACAGGGTGGGCCAAAAGTAGGGTTACAATTAACATTTAAACATTTTTCCTTTATTAGAAATTTAGACTTTTATTTACATATATTATAATTACATATTAGACATTTTACATTGAAAATGTAATCTCTCAAGTGCTCAAATTGTCCACCGTCTTGATAATAATATTTTTTATATCTAAAACGTGATTGTGAAGGTCAAGCAGATAATGAAGTAACTGTAACCCTACTTTTGGCCCACCCTGTGTGTGTGTATATATATACACACACACACACACACACACACACACACACACACACACACACACACACACTTGACTGTGATTCAACTTTATTATTTATCAACTTTATTATATCTTTCTCCACAACTAAAATGGAATCTGATCAAATATATGTGCTGTAAATTTATTTATTCATTCTGCTTTTTTACATTTCCTAGACCTGTAATTAAAAAGGATAACTACTGTAGCTAGCATGTCTATATCTAGATATTCCTGTCGTGCTGTCATGTCTCAATACAGATTCCTGTTTCACGTGCTGATACATGGATTGCTGCATGTTTGCTGCATGAGTGTGTGCAACATGGTGTACCAACTCAGACCATAAAGTGCCACTCAGTTTGCATTTTGGGTTAAACTGCATTACCTTACCATTATCAATTAGGGGGGCAAAAATCTATTGTTATTATTATTATTATTATTATTATTATTATTATTATTATTATAAATTAGAATCTATGTTTCCACAGTCCATAAATATTTAATAGGATAATTTATGGTTGACACTTTCTTTGCCTCACCTGCCATTACATCCTATTCATGCAATTATCAAGACAGCTAATCCTGTGGCAGCAGGACATTGCATAACATGATTCACTAACATCATGATAATATACTGAGTCAGAAGATTCAATTAAAGTTGCATACAACAAGCATTTTAATAGAAAAAAGTCTAATCTCAGTGACTTTGACCGTTGCATAACAAGAATACTGGTGCAAGAATTGAGGGTTTGAGAATTTCAGAAACTACTTGTGGTGTAAAAAACAAATATTCAGTGAGCAGAAGTTCTTGTGGTGCAAGTATCTTGTTATTGTGAAAGGCTATCAAAAGTAATTGCTGTTTGCAATCAGCAGAAAAACAACACAAAACACATTAAGGGGGATAGGCTAGAACACCAGGCTCCATCTTGTTAGTAGTCAGGGGTCAGAGCACAGGGTCAGCCATTATACAGCATCCCTGGAGCAGACAGGGTTAAGGGCCTTGCTGAAGGCCTCAACAGCGGCAAAGTCTGGCAAAGCCGGGTATTGAACCGTCAACCTTCCGATCAGTAACTCAGAACATCAGTGTATTGGTGGTCATAATAATGTCAGTGTGAGTGAAAAATTATATGATACATTTCTTAGTATGTGGTCTGAAGTTTTCAGATTACAGTAAGATTACAGTAGGTATTTTTGATAACGTTTAATAGGAAATAAGGACAAACAGGAGGACTAAAGGGTCAATTTAGGCTTTGCAATAAATTTGCTTCAAATGTCTACATCCTAATTAAGTAATAATGAATTTTGAATCGTATGAATAAATAGACTTTTCTCTGTTAAATACAAAGATCCACATATACCTAATGTATGAGCTAATGCACTTGCATAAAGGAGTCATAGAGTGAGATTCCACAGCCTTGGTAGTGGGAGAGCTGGATAAATATGGTCAATCTGTTCTACTGGTCAGAATCAACACATCTGAAAATCTGGATGCTATTCAGGGACAATCTTAAATCCCTTCTCTACATGATATCATAATGAGATCATGGTACACATCTCCGTGCATACATTTGTGTATAGATATGAGTTTCTGTGCGTTTTATATTACACATGCAGTTGACAGTGTGAATGTGGGTTTTTGTGTCTTTGTCTGGTCACGTCTGTACATTAGTACATGCATTCATGCACTTTAGGTAGTTCATTTTATTTATTTACAGTTTTTTCTGGGTGCACATTTTATAAATCATTTTTAAAAAGCTGATCCCCAGACATCGCATATGACAAGTTCATATGGACTGTTGCATCTCATAACTACATGGTGGAGGACAGACGTGTAGAGACAGTAAAACTAGTCTGGTGATGTTTTCTCTGTATGCCAAATCGATTTATAACAACAACCAAGGCTGAAAGCAATCTTGCTTAACAACAACAAGAAACACTTATTCGTCATTTTTGGAAATTGCGTACATCCGTGACTTAGATAACATCTAGGTATAAATTTTTGTGTGTGAGACCATTAACCCCAGTGTGGACCAAGTGAAGTCCAGCCAGGGAAGATTGCATCGAGGCGTGTCTAGGAGCACTCACAGACACACACACACACACACATACACACACACACATTAAAAACATCTCCATTGCAATGGCCTCTCCTGCTTTTCACTCAGCACCACATCATTTAAGGAAGTCCTTGATATGTTTTCAAGATCTTGTGGCTTGCAGAATTATTAATTCTTGGCCAGGACATGAAGTGTGTGTTTTCTTACACACTCCTCTCCTCTTTCTTCATTCCCTAACCACTGTACGGTCAGAGTGCTCATGACAGCCAACTCTTCTTTTGGGTTTTGGTTGGTTAGAAAGAAAGAAAGAAAGAAAGAAAGAAAGAAAGAAAGAAAGAAAGAAAGAAAGAAAGAAAGAAAGAAAGAAAGAAAGAAAGAAAGAAAGAAAGAAAGAAAGAAAGAAAGAAAGAAAGAAAGAAAGAAAGAAAGAAAGAAAGAAATTTCAATAATTGAATTCTTTATCTATCTGCTTCTAAAATCACCTTGACAACATCAAAGCTCTCTGCCCTTGCAGATTTACACACACAAATGTGCGCGCACACACACACACACACACACACACACACACACACACACACACACACACACACACACACACACTTTAGCATGGGCCAGGGTTCTTCTAACCAGCTGATAAACAGAGCTTCAAAACCACATGGGAGAGTCTAGATTCTGCTAGCTAATGATTCTTATGGATAGATTCTTATGGCACTTCCCATTCTATGACCATAAAAACAACACACGTGACATTTTTAAAACATGGAGGATCCCTGCTCATACCAGCTGTTAAACATTTCTCTTCTGAATTGTCTCTTTCGCTTCATCTGTAACAGCAAAGTGGCAGACCACACTCATTAAAATGCATTTATTTGAATAAATTTGCTGTGAAATTCATCATTTTTCGCTTTCCATTGCAGGTCTGCAATAATTGCTGTTTATGTAACAATTAATAAAATTCTCTCAACTGGGACACCACAGAAAGGGCAGAAATAGCCCAAATCTACCTCAGATGTGGGTCTAGGAAAAGGTAATTCTTCAAAATATCTGCTATTCTATTTGAAGTGGTTCTGCAGCCTGACTCCAGTGTCTGTCTGGTCTTCATCAGTAGCGCTATGAGCTTCCAAAGACCTGACCACTCAGATAAATTATGAATAAAAATGCAACTTTTCAGATGAAATTACAAATGAAATATTGACTTCAGAGTTTAGGGTCTATAAATGTGCAAAATATGCTTGGGAAAATATAGAAAAGTGGTGTTACTGGACATAATCTGTATAAGTCAGGTGTCATAAAGCATCTTTATATTTATGCCAAATGCACATGGACATCTGCCTGAATTAGCTGGTCATCTAAGGAGAAACCGTGTGTAAAAGCTTTGTGAGTAATTGGTCTTAGTGATTACCAAGTGACAGCTGCATTATTGTGGAATAAGTTCATGAAAAGCAAGCGCTTCTTCATTTATCCACTCAAAGTCATATACTCATCATGAACAAGCAGACCAGAAAGCTAGTGTATCCCTCACCTCTGCAATGCTTTACCATACTGTTTTTATTTGAGTCTTTCTTCTTTTTATTAATTTTACATCAACCCAACCGTTTGACTAAACCCGTGACACCCACCCGACCCCTTCCCTGCCCGGAGGTCGTTAAAACTCAATGCTCTAGAACATACAGTTGGAAACAGACATAGCTGACAGAGAAACTTTTACAAAAATAATTTGTTCAAGATTTTTAGAAGTGTGTAGGCTGTTTTACATTTTTTCCATAGTTGTCTAACAGTCCTGACGTTACACTGAGCTTCTGTACAAAAGTTAACAAATTTTCCAAGCATACTACAATGATTAAATGGCAATTACTTTAAATACATTAAATGCATCAGATTTTTCTTAAATATTTTAAATATGAATGAAATGTGCATTTTTTATACAATATTCAGCACAGTCACAGCATCAATGGTATTAATCTGATATCTTTTGTTTATCTACTTTAATCAGCTCGATTAAAATTGAATAATCATGAATTAATAAACAGCATCTCCTTCTTGTTCTAGTGACAAAGAAAGGAAACTCTTATTATTTTATATGATTCAACCAAGATCAACCAATTCAACCAAGCTGTCATGGCCATGGCAAAGTCAGTTGTGTCCTCCTAAAGACAAGTATTTTCTACAATATCAAGGGTTGAATACTTGTGCAAGTTACTTTTAAAATAAAATAAAAAAAACTACATTAATAACATGCATTTAAATATGTAATCAGATATATATTTTTTGCTTTTAAAGAACCACTCTGTTAATGCCATGAGTCCACTAATCAAATTCTTCCATATAATTTCTTTCTGTCAACTGCTTGTATAAGTATCTATGACGTTTACATCAGTTTAATTAATGAAGCACTTGTCTGATTGACTGAATATAACGTGGGAGCAGCATTTATTTGCCCAGATTGTAAATGATAGAATATTCTGGGATTCTACCCAATCAGAATTCTCTGCCTGATCTGTATTCTGTGTATTTACATTTTATTATAATATTTATACTGTGCAACCATACAACATTACACCTCACTTTATAATTTGTCAAGATAACTAATATAATTGTGAAAAACAATCTCACATTTATTATCATTTATTATACATTTGGAAAATTTATTTCAATAGGGAGAATAAAAACGTATGCTTTATGTTTGCAGGGATGAAGTCTGTTTAAAAATATAATATCATACAAAATAAGCACAATCACACAAAAAAGAGTGCTAATATACTGAATATCAGCAGAATCACAGCTGTGCTGATATTCAGCACAACGGCACGGCCAACAATTCTGTAAACTCCATTTATTATTTATTAAACCAATTATATATATATATATTTTTTTATTTAACCTGATATTTTGTTCTTCAAACACATGACTGGTAAACCTGAGATAGTGTCAACCTGGCAACCAACAATTAGTGCAATTAACAGGAGTCAAAAAACGTTTAAAATTCTTACTGGTACTATGTATGCAAAAGGTGAGGAAAATAAAATCATCTAGGTAGGTGAAAGTCATGAGTAACTTATGAGATTTACTTGATACACTGCCCAGCCTTAAAAAAGACACATACTCTAATATTTCCTTTCACTACCTTTTGCCAAGATCTTGTATTTTTAAAGATTCGTAATGGGCAAGAATGGGTGATTCTCTGTTGGGGCCATTCCATGTGTGAAAACAATGATTCATTCTCCCTGGACCACTCATTCACAGTTTGAGCCTGAACATGGCATTGTCGTCTTGGCAAATGCCATCAGGGAAGAAAAAAATGCATTTATGGAAAAAGATGGTCATTCAGTGTATTCAGGTGAGCTCATCTTTTGGGCACATAATATTGCTGAACCTGAGAAACAGAAGCAACCCCAAATCATAATACTGCCCCCACAGGCTTGTATGGTAGGCACTCGACATGATCACTAAAGCCACTTCTTTTCCTACCTTGATGTGCACATCACTCTGGAACAGAGTAAATCTGGACTCCTCAGACTACATTAAACTTTTCCAATGCTCTACAATACATTCTTTATACTCCCTTGCAAACTGAAGCCTTTTTCTAACCTTACTTATCAATTGTTTTCTTGAGGCTACACAGCTGTTTAGTTCCAATCCCTTGCATTATCTTTACATTGTGTGTGTGGAAATGCTCTGACCTTCACTATTAAATATAGCCATGAGTTCTACTTTTTTATGATTTGATTTCACTGAGCGTTTAAGTGATCTCCCATCACGCTCATTCACATGTTTTTCCAACCACATTTCTCTCAAAGGTGATGGTTCACTACTACCATTCTATCATTCTAAGTTTTAATAATGAATTGTACAGTTCTTAACCAGATATTTGTAGTTTCAACAATCTCCTTTGTTGTTTTTCTTTTCTTGATGCAATCTGACCCTTCTGAAACAGAGTAACATCTGTGCGACGACCACAGGATATAACTTCATCAGTTGGGGTTAAAAAACTTGCTGCCAGCTGAAACATATTAATCACTGTAGTAATTATCCAATGAAAGGCTCTTACCTATTTGTTCCGTTGAATCCAGGTGATGACTTTTTATTGGCTGGGCAGTGTATTTCCGCTTAATTCACTTCACTAGAATATTAGAAATATTTCCAAGTTTCTCGGGTTGAAGCGTGGTGCACTGTATAGGGTGCAAATTAGAATCCCTTGTTCCATAGCTGTATGTGTGTGCGCATTACACTGAATTTCTAGCACACCAACAATTTAATTAAAACGCAACTTTAAGTTTTATACATTGCCTTTCCCTAGTAACAGTGGCTAAAGGCATACTGGTAAGTAGCCATAACACTGGTAATTGGCCACTTTTAATGTTTAATAAAAATTATATATAATATCAACTAGCAGTATTTCTCATTTGTGGAGCTTGCATCTCATTTATATCTCAAAACAAGATTGGCAAAATAGTATACAGTTCATTTGTTTCTCTTTGAAACATAGCTCTATTGCTCAGTTATGTCTCAGATTTCTTAAATGTTGCCTAAGTAAGGCTACTGTGTGTATCTATGGGTTGTCTTTTTGTTATCTTTAGAATAAATACCACAGGCAGTTTAACTTGCAATGAGAAAGATCCATTCAGTCTCCTAAGAACAGAAAAACAACAGCAAAATGTTCGTATTGAGTACTTACCGTACATGCTCTTCGATCACAGTCATTCATGCTCCTTTTCCCAAACACATTTAATGATTGACAGTTTACTACTATCCTTCCAGGTTTTAATAAACAGTTGGACAGCTCTTTAACCAATTACAAAAATTTCAGCAATCTCCTTAGTTGTTTGCTTTGTGCTAGCCAATAAGTTGACCCTTTTAAAAACACAGTAACATCTTTTCCACTCCCAATACAAACTGACATGGTTGTTTGAAAAATAAGAAGCTACTCGCTGTTTCATCAGTTAGGGTGAAATGAATTGTTGCCAGCTGAAACATTAATCATTGCAGTAATTATCCAATCAAATGTTCTTATGGATTTGCTTGTTTAAGTCCAACAGCAACTTTGTATTTTTCTTACTGTTTGCATTGTAGAAATTGTCAACAGGGACAAGGGTAAAACTCTAAATCATCCAAAGGCTGGCAGACTTAAGCTAGTAAATGTATGTCTTGTGAATGCATTAAATGCTTTCACTTGTATAAAATGATTTTACAGTTTCAACTGTCTGAGAAAATCAGTCCAGACTATCCCTGGCCACAAATTCTAACTGGTCTTGTGGTAACCTGCCTAATGCTCACAAGCCAACTTTGAGAAATATTCTCAGCAGCATACCGTAGGTCTGCCTTAAAATCTCTCCACTTTGGCACAATATTGATAGAGCTCAAGCATACAGGAACATCATAATAAGGTACCTGAACCACCTCAACCGGCTCCTCTCAATTCAGAGGAGCAGTGGTTCTACAACGAGGATGTCGATAAGCAAACCTCATGGCTCCTCAAAAAGGTTGCAGTATTAAATGGATGGTCCACTGTTCAAGTAACGACCCATAGCTTGTACACACTTGTTCACCAAAGATTTTCCTTGGTTTTTTCTCTTTCTCATGAGTCCCGGAACACTTTCCTACACTATCTGCAGGCATGCTAAAGTCTTTTTCCATGTCATCTCACACTCCTCTTATGTCAAGCCATTCACATTTGCAACTGTTTTTCCTATAGCTTGTGTAGATCACCTATCACCTACAGTATAACTCTCATCTGAATCAGATTAGGAGCAGCACATTGGCACAGCAGGTAGTGTTATCACCTCACAGTTCCAGGGTCCCTGATCTGTATGAGTTTTTGTTTGTTCTCTCCTTGCCTGCATCGGTCTCTTCCAGGTTCTCCAGTTTCCAACCTTCTCCCATAACATACCAGTATGTGGATTGGAAACAACAAATTGCTCTATGTTTCATTCACACAGTGTATAAATTGCTCTATGTGTCATTCATACAGTGTGTAAATATGCATGGCACCCTGAAATGGACTGGAATCCCATCCATTATGTATTCCTAACTTGCTGATCACAGGACTTTCATTGCTCTACAGGGAGCCATTTAGAGCTCACTTCTTGGTCATATTTTCCACTTTCACATACACACAGTCTCACTCCCAGCAACGTATCTGCCATTAATCATCATTATCACCCAGCTTGGAGCATGTCGATGGGACATGCTTCAAACTGGTATGAGCTGCTCGACGCTTGATTATTTTTCCTGCCCGATCCCAAATGCGCACCCCCCCTAACCCCCCGCACCCCACCCATATCCTGCTCCTAATCTTCATCTGCTCCTGACATTTTTACGACTCAAACGTTTCCGTCTTCAAACGATGACAGGTAACAGGAGGATTAGTCAAAGGTAAGACTTTAGAAATGTACGTTTTCATTACATAGGCCTGCATCCTGTAGGTTGTAGGCAGGCTGCCTTTTTCTCTCTAACACAAACAGAAATATCCTTCAAACATGCAGAAATTAACATCTTACAAATAGATGAGCAACCATTCTGTGTATAGTGATGACGTCCAAGGATTGACACCTGTAGGACTTGTAGGAAAAAAAAAAAAGTCATAAGTGAATGTCTATTTAGCCCTGATATTTACACGTGACAGATTTACAACAAAGGTAACGTTACAGAAACAGATTGTTTTATAGAGAGATTAGGGTAACTATATGTTAAATATAGTATATATGTTAGATATAGTCTTATCCCATCAAAACATATATGCATATCTTCCATCATCTTTATTTGGACATGCAACAAAGGTCAAGAAGGTTAAGAAAAAAAATATTCTGGCATTGGCTAAGTAGCGGAATTGACAAAGATGTAACTATCCATTAAAAATAAGCACTTCTGCCCCTCCCCAATAGAAGTTCTGAGAAACACAGACAAACATACACCTCTCACACAGAGAGGAACATTTATATCCTGGACGACCTCTGACTTCAGGCCAAGGGTCAACCACACTTTTCAAGCTGAGGTTGATGTGTCCATTATGCTGTCAACTCACTGGCTGGATGAATGGGAGCAAATAGAACTAATTAGAGGTAGATTTTTTGTTTCTTTCCCTTTATTAAGCTACCTCCAGGACCTTATCTGATACCCAGGTGGGCATAAAAATATGTTTATTGTGTTGTCTGGTGTGTTTAGTTTTATTGCTGAAAATATGCAAAGAAGTGAATTCAACCTCATCCCTCTCTCGGCTTTCCGTCATTTCTTCTCAGAATTGGGAAAGCCAAGAGAACACTCCTGTCAGGGTCTTTGCATGTGTATCCTATAGAGCAGTTAAGGACAGATGAATGACACTGAGAACTTTCCTGTTTTTTTTTTTTTTTGTACCCATTTCAGTTATGTAAACTTTCTCAATGTTGAGATCTCTGCATTCATCTTTAATCAGATAAGGAAATGTACCAAGAAGAAAAAAGAAAAAAATGGTCAAGGTCATATACAACTGATCTGGTGAGATATAGCACACATGAGTGTGTGTGTGTGTGTGTGTGTGTGTGTGTGTGTGTGTGTGTGTGTGTGTGTGTGTGTGTGTGTGTGAGAGAGAGAGAGAGAGAGAGAGAGAGAGAGAGAGAGAAAAACCTGTGTGTAGGCTTAATGTAACCTGGGGAAATTGCTACCACATGTCAACAGCGTAAGTGATGCACAGTGGACCCCCTTCATTTACTCAAGCCCCTCGGGCAAAGAAAAATAAAGAGGAGATGACGAGAAGGGGAAGGAAAGGAAAAGAGTGCAAGAGACAAAGACTGAATGCTAGAAGTAGAGGAGGAGGGGAGGAATTGAAAAAACAATGTCTAGGTATATTAGTTTGATCCAGTCATGAATTTTGTGATTATTTGATTAGTTGATTAGAAAGTAGCAAACTCTGAGGCTGTTAAGTATTATGTCAACCATAGCCTGTGAGCTAATAGAAACAACACATTGGTAAATGTATGCATTGCAATGCACAATGCAATAATGTTCCAAAATGGTTCAACTAAAAGAAAAGGCTCCAGTATATAATACTAAAGAATGAAACATCTGCTTTGTTGTACCTATGGTAAAAAAAATATATTTAAAAAAAAGTGGACAAAAGTATGCTACAACTGCAATGCAATGCCACAGTCTGGTGGATTTGTGTATGTGCATATTAACATGGATGAATAAGCAAAATGGGGCAATGTTGTGAATGGTTGTGTGTAAGCCATTAAATAACTCATCATTGCCTTTCTCCCCTTGGTTACTGTTCTTTATTGCTTTTCCACATGGACACTCCACTGCTTCCAAAACATAGAAGCTCTTTTCTTTGGACGGGGTGTGTGTTTTGCACTGGGACGTGTTGCTCCCACCCCTTACTGCTCCATCTGACCTGTTTGAGAACAAGCCACAGAACCGCAGAACACAGAACCAGCTACCATGCTGAGGTGAAACCAGGACAGAACCCGAGAGCAACACTATTTTCCAACAGTCTTTATCAAAAACATCAAGAGTTTATGTGTGTCTGAAAAGTCTGTGTGTTTTTTGATGTGTACATGTAATTTTTTCCATATGCATAAAGTGTGACAATTATGTATGATAAAATATGTTTCCAATTGCACTGGGATAATGTACATAGAAAATAGGTAAATGTAAAATATTTCTCTAAATTATTTTATGTCAAATTATGACAGTAAAAAAATTAATTATAAAAAAAAGAATATACAAGTGCCTTTTAACAAATTAGAATATAATCAAAAAGTTTTTTTATTTCAGTATTTCAACTCAAAAAGTATAACTCATATTATATAGATTCAGGTACACATACAGATACATTTGAAGTGTTTATTTTTTATTTTATTTTGATGATTATGGCTTACAGCTACTGAAAATCTCAGAAAATTTAAATATTACTTAAAGTCCAATACACAAAAGGATTTTTCACACAGAAATGTTGGACTACTGAAAAGTATGAACATAGTTAGTTGGGGCTCCCTTTGCATAAATTACCTGAGCTAAGGACCAAAACGACTGAACCTTTGCTCAGTGGGCCAACATCTTCTTTTCAGATGAAAGTAAATTTTGTATTTCATTTGGAAATCAAGGTCCCAGAGTCTGGAACAAGAGATGAGAGGCACAGAATCCAAGTTTGCGTGAGGTCCAGTGTAAAGTTTGCAGTCAGTGGTGGTTTGGGGAGCCATGTCGTCTGCTGGTGTCGGTCCACTGTGTTTTATCAGGTCCAAAGTCAGAGCAGCCATCTACCAGGACGTTTTAGAGCACTTCATGCCTCCCTCTGCTGACCACCTTTATGGAGATGCTGATTTCATTTTCCAGCAGGACTTGGCACCTGCCCGCACTGCCAAAAGTACTAATACCTCGTTTAAGTACCATGGTATCTCTGTGCTTGATTGGCCAGCAAACTCATCTGACCTATACCTCATAGAGAATCCATGGGGTATTATGAAGAGGAGGATGCAAAATACCAGACCCAACAATGCAGAAGAGCTGAAGGCCGCTATCAAAGCAACCTGGGCTTCCATAACATGTCAGCAGTGCCACAGACTCCCTGCCACGTCTCCATGCCAGTAATTCATGCAATGGGACCCCCAATCAAGTATTGAGTGCTTTTCTTTCTGGACTTAAGTAATATAAAAAAATTCTGAGATTTTCATATTCATAAGCCATAATTATCAACATTAAAAGAAATAAACACTTGAAATATATCAGTCTGTGTGTAAAAAAAACTTTATGATTTAATTTATCGAAATGAACCTGTGTGTGTATACACACACTTTCTTTTTTTTTACTCATCAAACAGAGAAGAAAAGAGCTTAAAACAAAGAACAAACAAGTGGATGAGTAAGACAAGCTAACCAGCAATTATTTGTTAAAAGCTTATGTGTGTTATATCACTTGCACAATCTAGCCAAAATTATATCTAGCCAATGGCTGAAGCACACAATTATCTCAAATGTGTTTGTACGCTGTAGCACCTTTATTTGAACTAAACCTGGATTAGTATGACAATGGACCTGTGCTCAAAGTGAGATTGGGATTCAATATGCAATGTGAGCATTCAAGTGTCCACATACCTTTGGTAATATAGTATAGATTCTATTCCAATCAAATAATAATAGCAATGCATTCTATATTATGCTGCTTTATAAATAAATTCATCTTATGAAAAAAGTATTTAGCTACTCAACTCAACTTCAGCTACTCTACTTTTAGTAGAGTAAGTGTTTAATAAAATAATTGGACATTTATTTAATTTCTCTGATAGTGTTTTTTGTCATTTTTATAAACAAATGATAGATTTAGAGGCAAACTGCCTCTATACATTAAAGGCAATGGTCTATCATCTCCACCAATGCACAGATATTACACTACTGTTTAATTTACCAAGTATTATATGTTTTATTAAATATCAGACAATGGTACCTTTTAAAATTTTTCAATAAAAGGGTATATTACTGAAGTGTATACATACTGTACATACATTCATAAATACATGCCCACATGCACATACACACACCAACAAACACACACATCCTTTAGCAAACTCCGGACCTACTGTATCATTTAACAAATCTGGATCTTTTAAATAATTTTAATTTATTCCATACCCTTTACACATATCTATTATTATTATAACACAGTGTGTTTTCAATTACAGTATGTATTCCTCAGATAACACCTTACTGCGCTAACATTTAAACACAATTATCTTAATATACTGTTCATACATGCTTAGCTTACACAGCTCTGTTTTTTTTATATATATATTTTATATATATATATATATATATATATATAT